>SOPF01026909.1:0-69949 GCA_012979155.1 Hypericum perforatum
ATTCAGTGCCAAGCTTTGCCTGTGGTGCTCTCTGGGAGAGACATAATTGGTATAGCAAAAACTGGGTCAGGTAAAACTGCTGCCTTTGTGCTTCCAATGATTGTACATATAATGGATCAGCCTGAACTTGGGAAAGAAGAGGGCCCGGTCGGTGTCATATGTGCACCCACTAGGGAGTTGGCTCATCAGATATATTTAGAGACAAAGAAGTTTGCTAAATCACAGGGGGTACGTGTCTCTGCTGTTTATGGAGGAATGTCGAAACTTGAGCAGTTTAAAGAACTTAAGGCTGGTTGTGATATTGTTGTCGCCACTCCTGGAAGGCTGATAGACATGTTGAAGATGAAAGCGCTTAATATGCTAAGAGCAACTTACTTGGTGCTTGATGAGGCTGACAGGATGTTTGACCTCGGTTTCGAGCCGCAAATCCGGTCCATTGTTGGTCAGATTAGGCCAGACAGGCAGACCTTGCTCTTTTCGGCTACCATGCCTTTTAAAGTTGAGAAATTAGCAAGAGAGGGCCTCACTGATCCTGTACGAGTAATTGTTGGTGAGATTGGAATGGCCAACGAAGATATAACTCAGGTTGTTCATGTAGTTCCCTCTGATGCTGACAAGATGCCTTGGCTTCTTGAAAAGCTTCCCGGAATGATAGATGATGGTGATGTCCTAGTCTTTGCTTCTAAGAAAGCAACTGTGGACCAGATTGAATTACAACTTGCACAAAAAGGGTTTAAAGTGGCAGCGCTTCACGGTGACAAAGATCAGGCTTCTCGAATGGAGACTCTCCAAAAATTTAAATCTGGTGTGTATCATGTTCTCATTGCAACTGATGTTGCAGCTCGGGGGCTTGACATCAAGTCACTTAAGTCAGTGGTGAACTTTGATATCGCCAGAGATATGGACATGCATGTCCATCGTGTTGGTAGAACAGGACGTGCAGGGGACAAAGACGGAACTGCATACACTCTCATAACACAGAAAGAGGCACGATTTGCAGGTGAACTGGTTAACAGTTTAGTTGCCGCGGGCCAGAATGTTACGCCGGAATTGATGGATCTTGCTATGAAGGTACTTCAAAAGAAAACTTAGGATTCTTCAGTTTCCTGTTGTTCTTTATGTGATCTGTGTTCTACTTTAAAGTTGCTCAAAACTATCTGTCGGTAACTACAATTTTTAAGCCAGTTGCTGTTCTGTACTAGCTACTATGTTTGTCATCGTTAATCCCATAGTATCACTGTATCAGTTCTCACACCCCAAGGAAAAATTAATCCACTGCTCAATATCTATTGGTTTGCCTATCAACGGAAATACAGTTGACTAGAGTGATGGCTTAACTAGCAGTAGTTCACACCTCCAGTTCTTTTGATGCTTTATTCCAACAGTGACTTTGCAAGAATAATGATCCCTTTTTAGTAATGCAGTTAGTGTTGCTGCTTGCATTTATTCTCAGGGTACAGCAAGTATATCAACAGATCTAATAGCTATGTTGGCTACTCAGTTCCTAGAAAACTATTCGTACAAATAAAGGATACTGGAACTTGGAGCTATGGACCCTAGAACATGGTTGCGTGTGCGCTGTTTGGTTTCACGTAGACTTCTATTTATTATTTTGGATTTGACTAGCCTGAACTGGAATAGTGTGCATTGGTACAGGTAGACATATGTTGTGCCTTTTTCTTCTCATTCTTGCTTTTGCCTGAAGTTAGTAGAATATGCTATTTATGCATTTTGGTTGATTTATGTGACAAATATGTAATTTTGTAAATTTCTAGGATGGAAGATTCAGATCCAAACGAGATGCAAGAAAAGGGGGTAAGCGTTATCTCATATCTGTTATGGCTGGTCTTGTTGTCTTCTCCAATGTGCTGGATGGGTCAGAATTTCCTTTACAAATCTTCTTCTCAATTTTAGTTTTTGTTCAAATGAAAGGCAATTGGATTACTTGCAAGTGAAAGTTTGTTGACTTGCTGCCAATATCCTGTTTTTCACCAATTTCCAAGAATCGACTTCAAGAGTCATTGTTGCTCCATGGAACTTTTTATCTTCGCCTCTTGATGATGAATTGAGATGCATGCTGCAGGTGGGAAAAAGGGTAAAGGAAGGGGTAGAGGGGTGCGCGGTGTGGATTTTGGTCTTGGAATCGGATACAATTCAGAATCCGGTGGAGGTACCCCGGCGCATGCTATTCCAAGTCGATCTGCTACTTCCACTTCAAAGAGATCAGGAATGGGTTTCGTTGCTGCTTCGTCAAATTCCCAAAGCCCAGGTTTTAACAGCAGTTCTAGTGCTTACTCCAACAAGAGACCTGGAATACCTGGATTCGTCTCTGGTGGTTCGATTGGTGGAGACATAAGTAGCTCCCGGACAACTGGCTCATTACCTGGATTTGTCTCTGCCGGTTCCATTAGTGGTGAGGGAAACAGCTATCGAACTAGCAGCCCAAACCCTGTAGGGGATACGAGTCAGAGGCAGCCCAACAGGTCTCATTTGTTTGCTGAGCTTTCAGAATTTCCTTTGATAGTTTCCGACTTACGAGGTAAGTTTGATCGTATTTTGACAGACATTACTTCTTTTTGCAGTTCAAGAGATAGAAATAGAGAACGGAGAAGACCATCCGGCTGGGACAGATAAATATTATACTGATCGAGATCCGTTTTGCGTGGATAATCTTCTCGTCAGAAGAGTACACTTGAAATCATCTTGTCTGTATAATTTAAGCAGGCCCTTCGTCGCTGTCGCTAGTGTACAATTTAAAATTTTAACCCAACAAGAAGTTTTACTGCTCCGAAAATCCCCTGGTTGTAACAAAAGTTGATATTGTTGATAACTCTGCAATTTGGCGAAACCTCCTTTCACAGTTGTTGATAATGTTGGACATTTCATTGGTAGAAAGCAAGATGCTCAAGTGGTTATTGATCTATTTTCACAATATGATGTGTTTCTGGCAATGAGATTCTTCACTCTATTTTCACAATATCCAATGACATCGCATCGGATAAACGACAGATCAGTTTATGCCTTCGGGCATTTCATTGAATTGGTATGCTGTTGTACTTGCTGTCTGCGACTTGCAATAGGACATATCTCCAAGCAAGGCTCCTTCAATGTGCCATCGTCTTCGGGCGGAGGAGGATGGATACCAAACTTGAACTATAAAAATTTGGATCAGAACAATCAGACAAGGAACCGGGAATCAACAGCAAGAAAGATTAACATGTCCTGAAACAGCCAGTCTATAACGATCGGCCTTTGGCCTACTGCGTATTTATTTGCTTTGGATTTGAAGTTTTTCAGGATGGAACAGAGTTTTGGTTTGATTATGGGGCTTTGATGGTTCATCATATTGATTTGTACAGTAATGGAGCAGAGACAGAGCTTCAACCAACTCAACACCAAAAGATGCTGCTTATAATTTATTTGGAGCATAACAGGGTAGCCAAACCTGGCAACTGTAATCAGAAAAGTTGGGCTCCATCAGTAAAGGAACTCCCATGTGGTCCATGAAGAAACTCTGCAACATGCAAATTGATGACCAGGGCGAAAAGGATCAGTGAAGTTGTCGAGGTAAAGCAAGGGTAAACGAGCAAGCAGTTCTGCAGCGGCTGATATACCTGCGTCGGGAGCTTGCAGGTATTAACACAAATCCCTACGCACTTGCTTTCTTCCAGGTATTTGCATCTTTCTACAAAAACCTACATGAAAGGCCAAGTTCGCTTCAAGAAGATACTTGGCCAGTACCTGAAATTCAGTAACTTATATTACCCCAGTTTCGCATGAAGTTCCATCTGGAAGATCGACCGAGTTAACTTTGCATGTACCCATGAGCCACTGACAAGTCAAGGCGGTCACCCTTGCTGCAATCAGATAAACATGACCTGACTGTTCAGATAACAAAATTCGAAGAGGCAATCGAAGGTCTCGATGCGTTTAAAGCAATCTTAATATGATACTCCAATCATGATTACTGCTGCCAGATGAAGACATCTAGTATATTATGAACGCCGCCTATGTGCTGTAGCTAACTCGAGACTGAAGTCCAAGGAACTCTAGAAACGTGCCGAGTGCAAACTCACCCACCATAATGGCTGATACCTTCCCGTTTGCCAGAGGTGATATGAGCATCTTGTACAGATCCAAGAGAAGGGGTGGAAAAAGTGACCTTAATATGCGAACCTGAGATGGTTTAAACAGAAAATTACCAGAAGATTCCACGAATACGAACAACAGTCGTTAGAAAACTGTTCATTCACTGAAACTGTATACATGTTGATACCCAAGCACGAACTCTCGCATTGTAATACCCCGAAGAGGCATGACGATACATGCAGTTTGTCATTACAACGCAATTCTATCTACTGCAATAACCTTCTCCGGACTTCATTAAGGATATATTATAGTCATCATAAGACAATGAAGACGAAGAAGAGAAAGTAGCACCAGAAGTAAAGAGATGAGATTATAAAGGTACCGCGGCTTCTTTAGTCTCGCCATTGGTCTTCCCAACAAGCATGAGCCTATTCGCCACCTCGATCAATCCATCGTATCCAGGCTTCTCCGAATCCCATCCCACCTCCTGTCACGTCCCCGGAACTATCATTACCAACTTCTCAAAATGCACTTTCCATTTTCTTTATCAAAGAATTCGAGCATCTCTTATCACATTACATTCGTCCGAAACTTTAAGACAACAGGTTGATGAATTCTCTGCGCTTATAAACAAGGTCCAACCACATCCATCACACAATCAAAGTCAGTCATCCGGAGAAACTCGCTCACCTTCACCATTTTGCTCCGAAACGACGAAAGGAACACGAGGTCGAGGAGTCCAGGCTTGTACTCCGGCAACCCAGGAGGAGAATCATCTTCTGATCCTCTTAGCTAGTGATAGTTCGGTTACAGTTAGGACCTAAAAAAGCCACGGAAGAAGACGCAGTTACGGTGGATATGAATTCTAACGAGAAACTAACCGGGTCGGGCGAGACCGAGGAGGAGGAGGAGGAGGAGGAGGAGGAGGAGCACGATACGCTGCGGAGGAGCGGAGAAGGCTTCGGTTTTAGTGAGACGCGACGGCGAGAAGGCGGAGGCGGTGAGATGGTGGCCGCCGGAGGATTTATAGCCACTGCCTTGCTGCTCATTTCACTTCCTCACACACAGTATCTGTCGTCCGTCGGTTATGTTTCTTTTGTTTTAATCTCGGTGTCTGAACCATTACATGCAAGTTTGAGTGAGATTTTAAATTTATAATTATTGGAGATGTTATTTTTTAAATTTTATAATAGCATTTTTTTAATTGAAAATTACACATCTTATCCGTAATAATTTTGTATAAACTGTAGAAGACGTTGTACGGTTTTGTCATTAAGGATATACGTTGATGCCATTTTCTCGTAAATGATGTACAATTGAATTCATAAAGTTAAATTGTGGAAAATGCACTAAAACTATTGACATTCGTCTTTTTGTATTTCAGGAGAAGTGGTTTGCTTATAAAACGTACAGATAAGTGCTTAGTGAATTGGTGAGGAAATTTTGGTTTAATAAAAATGTTTGTGTTGGAGTTATATATGTCATTTTAAAATAATTTTTTTTAACATTATTGTTATAAATTTCTTAAATTCAACAATAAATAGCTTATTTCTCAAATGATCTAACTAATAGAATCTTTATTTTTTGAAGTGGATTCATATCGCTCTTTAGACTTGGGCTATATAAAAGAATATTATATATCAATTATCAGAGGACGAGGCTGGAATATGAATTTAATCAGACAAAAGTTAAAAGGAGAAGGAATTATGTAGTGTAACGTTAATTTACAGGATGGCGAGACAAGCGCCAAATCCCACATCGCTTACATCGACCACGCGGCTGAAGCTTATCGATATAAATTAGAGCTTCGGCTGCCGTTAAGTCTCATACCTTTCTCGGCCTTTTGGCTAAGATCAAGTGTAGTATCTGTTCTTATCAGTTTAATATCTGATATGTGGGCCATCGGCCCACTCGATATTAAATTACTTTTTTAAAGGGGAGTGGCCGCCACAGTAGCTTGCTGCTGGGCCTCTCAAGCGTCGCCCTTGCGTTGCACTACAGCATGGGCCTGGCGCACCCTCCAATTCTAGTTATAAAGCATTTCTTGTTGGGTTCACCTGGTCATTTAAATTGATTTGATTTGTTGGAAGTATATTTATTTATCTAATAGCTGCATTAGCACTATTAGATGGATGTCTGAAGTTGGATAAAAATATATATTTGAATTCGTGCGATTAACGGAAACTTATATAGTTGAAAAAATTGTGCTGACTTTCAAAATTATGGAACTAACAATGCCAATAAACACAAAATAGAGCAACACGCCATACATATTTTAAATACAATACAAAGAACAACAAAATAATAATATAAAGAGTTAATAAAATAGGTAATATTGTTTATAATAATAAATACCTTTCCAATCTACTTCTTGCCCCTATTCTCACCGGTCCCGCCTTAGTGCCACCAACGACGAAGGTTGGGTTCGGCCGGCTGATCACCAAAATTTAGACAAAGTGAGTGACAAAATTAATTTTGTTTTCTTGTTGTATGTCTAATATTCAAAGAATCGTGCCAAAACCCTAATTGAGAAGCTAAATTTCGTGAGATTTAAAATCAAAATTATATTAAAAATTGTTTATTTGTTAAACCAACAGTTCATTAAAAAAATAGATTGGGAAATTCAAAATCTTTAGATTTTACCATATGATTTCTAAAACCCTAGTACCCAAGTGTCCAATAACCCACATTCCCAATCTTGGTTCAAAAATTCTGAACATTTTTCGCTCTAATCCTAAAACCCTTACCAATGTCGGTCAAACTCTTCCGCCTATTTCCTGCCATAACCTTCGCTCCACGGAGGCCGGCGGAGACCAGGAAACTATACACGGCGGTGGCCGCCGTGAAGCCGCCGCCTAGAGCGTCGTCTCCGGACAACGAGACGCCACTTTACCAGAGACTGTCGTATCTCACAGCTGTAATCGGGGGAAGCGCCAAGAAAACGTTGGACGACTATTTGTCTGAAGGAAAACTGGTCACCCAATCCGAACTGGTCCGCTGCGTTAAAGAGCTCCGAAGGTACAAGCAGTTCGAACACGCCCTCCAGGTCCGTCTCCCAATTGCTCACCTCCCCTGTTAATTTGGTATAGCTCGAGTTTTCGGCTCTGTTTCTATTTTCTCGTTCGACTCGAACCTAAATTAGTTCGACACATTGCGTGTGTTTGGTTGTGATTGTAGATAATGGAGTGGATGGATGATAGGAAAATGAGGTTGGGATATAGAGTCCATGCGATTCGTATCGACCTTATATCGAAGACCGAAGGGGTTCCTGCGGCTGAGGCTTACTTTGAAGGTCTGTTCCCTAACGCGAAGAATCATCTCACGTACGGGTCCTTGTTGAATTGTTATTGCAAGGAGTTGAAGGCCGAGAAAGCGTGCGCTCTTTTCAACAGGATGGACGAGTTGAGGTTCCTGCATTCGACGCTGCCTTTCAACAATCTTATGACGCTGTATTTGAAAATGGGGGAGCCGGAGAAGGTGCTCGAGTTGGTCCAGGACATGAAGCTTCGAAAGGTTCGGCTGGATTCGATAAGTTATGGCATGTGGATGCAGGCCTGTGCGGGTCTGGATGATCTTGACGGGGTTAAGAGGGCCTTCAAAGAGGCGGAGGACCAGGGTGTTAGGAATCACAAGGATGGTTGGAATCTTTACAGTAATTTGGCTACTATTTATGTTAATGCCAAGGAGTTTCAGAAAGCTGAAGCTGCACTTAAGCTCTTGGAGGGGAGGTTAGTGCTTGCCAACCGCGAGGCCTTCCACTATTTGATCACTTTGTATGCCGGTACGTCGAATTTGGGAGAGGTTCATCGCGTTTGGGCCTTGTTCAAATCAAGGTTCCCGGTGGTTATTAACACGAGTTACCTTGTTCTATTTCCTGCTCTTATGAAGCTGAAAGATGTGGAGGGGATAAAAAAACGCTTCGAGGAATGGGAGTCTAGTTGCAGAAGCTATGATGTTCGGGTGGTGAACGTAGTTATTAAGGCCTACCTGGCTCATGGCATGTACGATGAAGCTGTTAAGGTGTTTGAAGGTGCAAAGCAGAGAGTAAATGTCAATCTGTTCAAGGCGAGAGAGATGTTTATGGTTTTCCTGCTGGAATCGGGCTTGTTAGATCCGGCTCTTGAGCATTTAAAAGCTACTTTCTCAGAGTGTGCAGAAGCTGGGTTTGAGTGGAAGCCAACTAAACAAATAATTGACGCTTTCTTCCTTTGCTTTGAGAAAGCCAAGGATGTTGATGGAGCTGAGAAGTTTTTCAATATTCTGAAACTTGTCAATCAAGAGGATTCTGATGTTGACCATTACTTGGATAGAGTATATGTAGCTGCAGGAAAACTCCGCGTTAGGGAAACCGACGTTGGAACTACTCCAGAGTAGATGGGCTGCCGTTCAACGGATTGTAAAGTTACTGCCGGCGGCTGACGTCAAGCTGATCCCTGAGCTTGACAATCTGCTTGAGGATGCTCGTCAGTCACAGTTTGTGCATACCAGAATTACCACAAAAAACATGTTATGAGTGAAAGAGGTACCTTCCTCTACCTTACGACAAGTTTCTGATGCGCATAACTAACTGCTCTGAGTTCGATTCCGGATTGAGCCTATTCCAATCGAGAGTTTGTATCAGCGAGGAATATTAATTGATGTTCCCCTCTTTTACATGTAATGTCAAAAGTTTCTGCTGCTTAAGACATGAAACGTGCATCTGTTCGAAGTCATGGAGTGGTTTCAGTTGCACGTCTGACTCCCTTTTTACAAGCTTGTCCTCGTCAACGCATTCCATATCGAGACGGGATGGAAGTACGAGCTTTATTCGTCAGATTATTTGTTCAGGGACAGAACGAACCACAAGGTTGCGAGATTTAAATAGATGGCTCGGAGCTTAAAGACATATTTCGCACCGGTTGGAAGTGGGACCAAATTGTTCTCGATTTAAGTGATTATAGATTTGATTTAAAAAAAAAAAGTCAAAGTTTAGCCTGTTAAGTGGAATAAATGTCCGCTAGATTTTGCATTTAAGCATCTGAGACATCCCAATGGCTTTTTTTGAAAGCTCTGGTTTCACCAATGTGGTATATTTTACACTGAGGCTTTAAGTGAAACGTACCAGTGAAAGCTCCGAATCAAAGTCCGCATTATATTTATGATCTTTGGTCGGACGGATTTGAAGACGTTGACCAGGAGGAAAGTACTCTCTCGCTCCCTCTTCATTTGAAGGAAAAGAATCGATATCCTTGTATCACATTGTATCACAATGAGCGAAAGTAATAATTGCAGAATGATAATCACTGTTACAGCTAAATATCTAACATAATACCCCAGCAGCTATAAGTCGCAAATAAAAGCATTCCTTTTCAAAAGTGAAGAAAAAAAAGAAAATCTGTTGCTAAGATCACAAGTAATTAATTAGTAATACACCATGAAGCCTTCCTGTAGCACGTCTTCAACAACGCACCAATGCTGCTGTTCCGCCACCGATGCCAGCGCTACTGAGATCCATTTGCACGGAAGTAAAAAGCTTCAACCTGCAGGCAGTCATCAGATCTTCTCTTTCAATGTCACACTGCTGATATCAACGTTGGATTTCGGCCGGTAGTGTTCATCCGTGTCCAACTCTTCAATTTCCTGCAAAGAATTTACACGTTAGTTGCATCACATGTTCGAAAGCATCATTTAGGCAATGCACATCTGTAACATTTTTTTGGCAGTAAATGAATTTCAGGCAAAAAGCAAAAGATGGTGCAAAGCAGAGCAGCCAACATCTTCGTGAAACTATGAATATTGGTGGCAAACCAGTAACGTTTGCCAAAGTCGCCATGTCACACTCAATAATCCAAAGGTGCATCACCTGGACAACGTCTTGCCCCTTGACAACCTGGCCAAATACGACAAGCTTTTCATTTAGATCAGGAATTGGTGCAGTTGTGATGAAAATCTCAAAGCTTTTATCATCATGTTTTCCCTTGGCCGTTCCCAGCATGAACGCCTCATGTTCCAATCTGCTTCAACGAACCACGAGTCAGTTGTACTAAAACTTGATTCAAAGACTTAACAATATAAGTCTGTAGACAAAGAAAGTAGGGATAAAATAAATATTAGAGGACCTATTAAGTTGGCTGTGATGCTTCCCACTAGACATCCAATCTTTAGCATCACTAGGTTTGTCAGCATTCCCTGCTTGCACAACAAAGTGCTTTATTACACGATAAAACCGTGTCCCTTTGAAATGTCCCTTCTTACTGCAAAGAATAAGAACAAATCCACCCATCATAAATCAGTCAGAAAACGAGAAAGAACATGCATTGAATAGCTGCAACATTATGGCATGAAATACTTCCCCATAGGTTTTCTAAATATTGAAAAGCAAGAACACATCACCAAAAATTCTGATCACCCGATCGATAGATCTGACCAATTCCAAAATACATATGATACAGCTGAAGGTAGATGCAAGTTAAAGAGTCTCTCACCTTAAGTCAATGAATTTCTTTACAGTGTCACTAGCGCTATCCTTGAAAAGTTCCACAGATATGGATCCTTTTGTAGTACTCAAAACCTAAAGGTACAATGAAAAAGTGGCAACGTCAAATAACAATACAAACACACAAGTTCAAACCGGAAGGTGGTGAGATCAACAATGTGTAAGCTGACCAAAGAAAAGAAATATTACGCCCAGTAAGATATGACGACACACATACAAGGAGACTACAAAATGTCGCAACTAGAGAAGAACAAACAATAAAGCATCTTAATCGAAGTAAAACAGAATTACATTGCCCCAATTAGGTAACTAACCCCGTCCGCATGCCCTGAGCAGCCAATAGTCAGGTATTCTAAAATTGGCAACTCTCTCAATCAGTGTCCATGAAAATGGCAAGGTAACACCAACCACCCTCTCGAAAAATAAACCACCGAGCGAGCTACCATCCAGCAAATGGATTAAAGCACGCAACGCCCCGGGCCTAGACGCCCAGCAAAATACTAATTACTCACGATCACGCCCTAATAAAGGAAGACAACATTGACACCATAATAAGAAAGGCGTACCGCATACCGAGGGAGCTCGGATTTGCTGGAATCCCGCAACGCGCCGTCTCCCTACAGGACACACAAACAAACAGATCCGAAGTTAAAAGTCTCAATCCTCAACAATCCCTTCTGATTCATTTTTCTTCAAACTAAAGAGAACGCACCTCGAAACCGGACGCTCGGCTCCCGCTGCTCAAGTTCGACCTATCCAAAAGAGTCGCGGTCAGTTAAGGAAAGGGAGAGAGAGCGGAGACGGAACGGAACGGGAACAGAGCCGTAACAGATCGGGGCGGTTAAGTACCTGGAGGAGGACCAACGGGTGTAGGTGGAGTAGAAGAGGAAGGCGAGGAGGAGGAGGACCAAGGCGTAGATTAGGGTCGTGGTTAGGCTAAACCGGCTCGGAGATTTCTTCTTCTTGCTCTGTTGTAGCAGCGCCTGAGGCTTAATCCGAGCCATCTCCCTTTTTCTCTCTTCTTCTTCTTCTCACTCGCTTTTCTAATTTTATTTTTTTTTTTTACGGTTATTTCTATTCGAGGACGAGGACGAGGACGAGACCGGGAGAGGAGAGCCACCGGAGAGAAATGAGTTTTTGTCTTTGCTTAGGACGGGACGACAATGGTGGTTGGTTTCCACAACGTTCTTTGATTTTTCAACCCAACCCAACCGAACCTGTGACTAGCCGCCTGGAAAAGCCTGTTGCCCATTTCAGACAGGCCCACTATTCGGTTATTCGAAATTCAAACACAATGTTGTTTTAATACTTGTGTCTTAACAGTTAATTAATTTTTTAAAGATAAAAATTTAATATCAATATATTTTAAAATTTTGAACTCAAAATTTCGGTTATTTTATTGGCGTGAGGTCACAAATTTATACTCACATGGCTAATTGATTGAAAATTCTATTTTTTAAACTAGTTTTACTTGGTTATCAATTTCATCTGACAACCCCTCATTTAAAAGAACTGTTATTCCAAGGTAAGAGAAGCACATGGACATCTTTCATCAAGAGAAATAGAGAATCTAACATATTCTTGAGAACACATTGTTTATTATAAGTATGTTATACCTTATAATACTCGATACATACAAACAGTTGACCGATGGTTCTGGCATGAGAGGCTTGTACAAGTTTCTTTTTTTTTATAGAACAGCTTGTACAAGTTTCAGTTCATTAACTGTCCCAAACAAAATGGCCCACCATTTCCAATTCCAAAGTAAAAAACTGGATAAAGAACAAGCACAAAAATGAGAGAAAAGAACAGGGTGACATAGTACGGGGGAAACATTTGGAGTGCTACTTTATCGCTGATGTGCGGCCAAACAAAGTGTGTGTACCATTTCTTAAACTAATATGGAAACTCAAAAGCTAAGAAAGTGCTTCCCACAAAAAGGTGACCTAAAACTACAAATAAATCGTGAAATGGAATTGAAAAAGTGGAACGACATGCTGCTAATTGAAGTACAAACTAAGAGTACAGTACTAAAACTGTAGTACAGTCCCAGACCTTCAGCTTCTTAAAGGTTATCCATCTGCATCGACACGAACGGAACGTTCCTTGGTCTGGCTACTCTGTATGCCACGAAAGTTGACAGACAAATGGCTACTACTGAGAAAAGAAGAGCAAAGGCGCCGGTAACGTCGTTCGAGTTGGCAGGTGCCTTTGTAGAAACCGTGGAAGTTCCTGGGGTGAAGTCCAACTCTACCCAGTCGCAGTTGATACCGTAGTGTCCGGAACCGTGCCACGGCTTCCCATCGGCTGGATACCAGAATGCTGCAGCCATTTTGCTGGAGCTTCCAATAGTAAACTGAGCATCCTGCAGGGATGCAAAATAATTTGCTTTTGAGATACCAGATGGATCAGCATAACATTCAACCAGCCGAACTGCATTGTTCAACCATCAGCATTGGGCAAACAAGACACTTGTTCCAGCAGATCCGCCAGATTCAAATGCAGGAAATGGCAGTTGGAACGTAAGGTACGGAGAATGAAAATTTGTTTTGTCGGGATTAACAAACATTGCTAATTGCAAGTGGTTGGACCAATTTTATAAATGTGGAAAATCCACCAACTCATTGTCTTTAAGGCTTTGGGTTGGATATCAAGGCTTTAACAAAGTTCAAGCTTATGCAAAAGCACATCATTCTTTATCAGATTGGATATCAAATAATTTAATGATTATACCATATCAAGAGGATGCTAGTATGTTGATATTGGTCAACTACAACTAAGAGTCTATCCACTTCGTATCCGGAAAGAAAATCAAGGGAAGAAAATCTAAAGATAGATGTTACTTGTAACTAAGATTTCCAAAATCTGCATGAAAAAACGTTTTTCTTACTTGTTGGAAACGATCTGTGGTCCTCAATGGTCTAGAGAACTCAAAATAATATGTCCCCTTTTGGCCATTCTGTGCATATGGATTGTCTTCCTCAACAAAACCTGCTAGTAAAAACACATGTCCACCATTAGTATGAACGGGTTCCGGAACCCCTTTAAATCAGCAAAGCAATCGTTCGTGCCAGTTCCTTGAGATTAATGTTTAGGGTATTTTTTAGAAGGACAAAACAAACTAACTTAGAAGTAAAGAAAAATGCAGGCATAATACAAGAGGATGGCTGCTCAAAACATGTTGATATGATTGGCTCTTCCGACAAGCACATGGCAAATTGTTGTGGTCAGGGTTCTAATATCCAATTTGATGGCCTTGAGGAGTACAGGTATATTCAATTGATTTGATAGAACCCACTATTTTTTTGGTGAAAAGATAAAACCCACCATGCAAAGAAGCAACTGATGCTTAAAATGCCCAAAGCGTGAAAGCGACATATACCTGAGTGAACATTCAAGGTACTGTGCCACCATGCTCCTTGCCAGTCATTCTGTGCACCGGAAATATTTCCTAAAATGAAAATGTGTTAAAATACAGAAAAGATTTGTGACTAGTTCAAACTTGGCTGAACTATATACAAACAACACAGATGTCAAAGAGACCTTTAACTAAGATAATTGCGAAAAGGTAAGTGAGTTCTTACTGTCTATACATTACGGAAAATCTTGCCATTTTCAACTCATTTTCCTATCAGTTACATGCCATACTCAATAACAAATAACAACCAAGTCCTTCAATTGTATGTCCTATAAAAAGCAATTATTCATGTGAGAGTCTACATCGACTCCAATACATTGTTTTCTGTTTTTTGTGAAGGTTGAATTTTACATCAATACACTTTGCGAGGGTTTGAATCCTGGACCTCCGAATCATCCTACGCCTTGTTGTTCGGCCATATGCCCTTTGGCGACTCCAGTTGTTATGTGCTAGGATTCTCCTTTAGTTGTATTTCATTTTTTTGTTAATTCTAATTAGTTATTTGTTGTTCAGCTATTTCTCATTCAGTTGTTCCGGTCAATTAGAGGTTACCTCTCTATAGGTTAGGGCATGTCCGGAATTTCCTATTCGGTATATTATGATGGCTATATAATAATGCCTTGGGGTCCTAGACTCCTAGGGTTTGATTAACGAAGAATTAATAAAGAAGTTATTAAATATATTTTTTTCAATCAAGACAGCTCGAGGACGACAAGATTCAAAGCCTCGAGATCCCATACCAATTTGGTATCAGAGATGTTGTTGTCCGCTTCCATGACGAGCTCCAGCGACGACAAGTTCAAAGTCATGCTGGCCCAGTTCCTTAAGGCAATCAGAGACAATAATAGGAGGAAGGAGGAGTAGACCAGGGCGGTTAAGGTAAATTATTTCCTGTCCCAACAGGGTCTCCCTGTCTTTCCTGCTTTGTCGGGAATTAATCTGAGAGAGTGGAAGAAGCATATTGAAGAATATTTCTTGATTCATCAATCTGTGGAGATCTACATAAATAGTATATAGAAAATTTGTTAATGGGTGATGCGAAAGCATAGCATTCGTCATGGTGACTGGGATGAGCTCGTCGAAGCATTGTATACACGCTTTGAGAGCATTGATGGGAAGTCTAACGAATCTTGTTGGATGAGCCTATTCCTTGATCTTGTTGAGTTTTCTAGTGAAGTTTGACGAATCAGTGGGTTTATTGGAGAATTCTGTTTTAGGATGCGAGGTTAATGATATGGACATACAAAATGAAGTGGTGGATGTAGACAATGAAGTTGCCACAGATTATGTGTTGTTGGCGCAAAATTCTGAAAGCCAATTACACGAGGAAGCACTTTGCCATGCTGTGATTTCTAGTTCTGAAGCAACTATAAAGTTAGAAGTGAACATGCTGGAATGTGATAACAGTGAAGAGATGAAGATGGTCACTTCCAAGGTAATGTCCGAGTACTCCCAACAACAAATTTGGCGATACTTTTGGAAAATTTGGCCTAGATGACGATCTAAGGGAGGAGCAATTATTTTTGATAGGATTGATGCCCCGGAAGTTGTCATCCGCAGATACAAATTTGTTGTGGATCAGTTTGAAGGTCATGCTCCCATTGAGTTGGATCTATCCACTATAATCATTGTTGATGCAACATTCATAGGTGAATTTTCCAAGAAACTAGAACAATGCAGAAAGTTTCCAATGGAATTAAGGATGAAGCCTAGCATAAAGAGCATTCTATCATTGTTATTGGAGTTTCCATATCCTACCCAAAACCTTAAGGTAGTGAGTAGGTGGATCCTTTCACCTAATAAACCAACCCATCTTACTTGCAACTTCCGACGTGGGACACTCTCCAACACGCCCCTCAAACGATGGCCATCGGGCTAAAGTTTGCACGGGTCTAACACTGTCACCCGTGCTTTCAAATGGGGGTCGTGCGAGCATATGGACCCATGGGCTCGTTAGAACAATTGGCTCTGATACTATATTGAAGTTTTCATATCCTACCAAAAAGCGTTAAGATAATGAGTAGGTGGATCCTCCCACCTTATAAACTAACTCATCCCACTTGCGTCTTCCGATGTGGGACACTCTCCAACAAGTGTTACATCTAGTGCTATGCCTACGGGACTTATGTGTTTGGAACTTTACGACAACATGTTTCCTAGTCACAAGGATCGAATGGACAGAAAAGTGATAATTTGGTTAGAGTTGCGGCAAGACAGGAAGCAACCAACAAATCGAGTCGTTTAGATGGGTAGCAAGTGGACAGGGAGATGGGTAAATATATGGAGACTAATGTTTCAGAGTTGGGATCCAGGAGATTTTGATGTTGCCAACAAGGTTAGAGGATGGCAGAAGCTATTAAAAGCATTTGCAGGAGAATTACAACAAGAGAATGGTCAGCATCGAGGGAATGCCACGGAACCAACTCCACTGTGAGGCAAGACATATCATCGTTGGAGGACTTTCGGCATTCCTACCCAGATTTCCAGCTAGAGGACAAGCTGTCTCGTGAGAGCGCGAGTGATGTTATGTGCTAGGATTCTCCTTCAGTCGTATGTCATTTGCCATTGTTTCTATTTAGTTATTTCTTGTTCAACTTCCCATTTAGTTGTTTGGGTCAATTAGAAGTTTATCTCTTATGAGTTAGGGCTTGTGTGGTATTTCCTATTCATTGCATTATGATGACTATATAATGCCTTGGTGTCCTAGGGTTTGATTAACGAAGAATTAATAAAATTTTATTTAGTTTATCTTTTTAATCAACATGGCGCGAGGACGACGAGTTCAAGGCCTCGAGATTCCACCGTGTACCGCTACCACTTGCATATCGTTCAGGTTCGTACCACCAATAGTCTAGTGTGCATTATATTTGCATCCACTGAGATAAAGGGTTCTTCTGGTGTCTTTTTAGTATGATCTGCCGTGATTATTATAATGTCTGAGATAGTTCAATGCTTAGTCTTCAGCCAAAAAATAATATACACTCCAACACCTAACTTATATCAAAGAGTCAGATTGCGTAGAACTTAACACTTCATTGGTGAATTTTGACGGATGGGGAAAAAATGAATGCTAAAGTAAGTTGGTGACAAGCTATTGGGGAAAAGGAGCGGTCGGCTAAGGTTCCTGATGCAAATAGAAGGGACAAAAAATGAAAGGTGAAGCAAACAGGAGTACTGCCCGCAGGTGGAGGATAATGGATAAGGAGCCGATGTCATTTTATGTTCTATCGGAGCAAAGGAGTGCAATATGGGTTGACCATACATGATATGCTATTACATGTGCACTTATCTAAATGATACTGAGCAATATCGACAAATTGAAAGCCACTATCTGCAATAGAAAATCCTAGAAAAGGTATGTTTTGACTTCTGAAAGGGACACCGTAAAGTTAATTATGCTATCTTGGTGCACTTTGTTTAGTGCCACAACCAGCTACCCAACTTTAGTTCTCCGTCCTTTAAGAGGTGGTCCAATCATTTTATTTAATCTGTTCAAATCAAGGAATTTAGATCTGATAGGATAAAAAAATTGTGTACCTGAAGGGCCTTTTCCATCCAAGTATCGACAGTGAGGAGTCCATGAATAAAGATCGACCAGATGACCGTACCTGCTTGGCAAAGTGTTACATCAGTACACCTTTTGGGTCATGCACCATTCCTACACAAAGTTTTGCAACAACCAAGAAGTGAAACTTCCTCACACACCTATCACCGCCATTTCCGTCTGAATTGTCAATAGGGTTACTACCATATAGCCGTCCAGGAATAGCGTCACCAATGGAGAAATGCATAATGTCAACTTCATGGCCTTTGCAAGTTTTATTGTTACAAGTTGCAGTTCCCTCCTTGCAACCACCCATCTAACCACCAAAACCAAACCGCTACTACTCAACCTCAAAGAATACCGCACAAATCACACCAGAAACAACTCCTGATTGACATTAAACCCAACAAAAACCAGATGAATGACTTACATTATGGTAGGAGGCATCATCACCAATTTGAAACATGAGAGCAACAGACGGGCAGTTATTGCCATTCCTGTAGAACAATGAACAAAACAGAACATAATTGAAAACCCCTAATTCATCCCAAATATCTTCCTTACCTCTCCAAAAAACAGATCATGCAAAATCCACAACAATGAAACGGGAAATAATGTTCTGCAAAAGTGCTGGCCCATAATTTCCTCTAATACCACACAGAATTTTCATATCCAACTCGAAAACATATGTCATATCCGTCTTGTCCGTTCCATCAATACAAATCAATCCATCTTCTAAAACAAAATCAACATAAATAAAAAAAACCACAAAAAAGGAAACTGAATAAAAGAGCTCACCCTTTGGAGTAGGCGTAGTCCCCATCAACTTGAAGCAAAAAGAACGCTTCCCTTCCATCGTGCAAAGCCTACAAATTGGACACAAAATTAAACCAACAAGAAATATTCGCATGATATAATAATCTCATGTAAGGTAATAAGTTCGTGAATTTTCCATACTTATATACAACCCCCACTCTTCCGCTAAGCTATGTGAATTCTCAACACGATCTTTCAAACGAGACCTATCGGATCGAAGTTCGTACAAAGCTTGACTTTTACTAACGTACAATAGAACGAGATCGTGTGAGCACAACAATGAACACGAGATAAACCTGTTGTAACCGCGTCGAATTAAAATGAGGAAAAAAAAGATAAATACCTTAACGGTGAGCTTGCCGTCCTTGTACTCCTTATCGGCGTCGGGATCGAGCGCCGGGAGGAGGGAGAAGTCGGAGCCGGCAATGGCCTTCCAGTCATCGGCGTGGCCGTCGATGGTGACCAATCCCGGCCGGAACTCGGCCTCCACTCGAATCCCCGGCTCCGACTCGCAGCTCCACTCCCCCGACTCCTCATGGGCCCTACCCGGTCCGACCAGCCCCGACCCGATCAGTACCAGCACCAACAACCTCACTCCGAGCATTTCCATTAATTAATGGATAAATCGCTAATTCGGTTAATAAACTGATTTTTTTCTTCTTTAATTTGGAGGCCGGAGCGTGGGGTTGACTCTTCTAACTACTATCCAATGTTGTGGCAGATTGTTGACTTAAATTACTTTCGCACTTGGGTTTGGGGACTTGAGTGATAAGGAAACGAAGTCGGTGGTGTGGTTTGATATTTTTAGATTTTCTAGGGGGCGGCGCAACTGAATTTTATTCTCCTTGGGGATGGACTTGGTCGCAATCGCATCACTCTTTTTATAGGGGTTTGTTTTTTCACAGTAAGTGACCAACAAACGCTTAATTAACTGGTTTTAAATTTAATCGATCTTTATTTTTAGAGTAAATTACATCTGGCTCCCTGTAGTTTGGGAAATTTAATTCTGCCCCCCCCTTAATTCGCAATTCGATTAAAAAGTCCCTTTAGTATGACAAAATTGGTAGACAATATAGACATGGGGACTTTATCCTTGTCTCTAATTATGGATAAGGTTATTTTAGACAAATTACTAATTTACTAATTAGTTTGATTCTCTCTCCATTAAATGTATGTAACCACCCACCTAATTACTTACCTAATTTCAAGGTTCTCTTTAATTATCTTCTCTCTCCATTAAATACATATTTTAATGCAAAATCTCAATAGTAACCGTCATTAATCGTAATACAAATTAATTTTCTCTAGTTTGGATAGCTGATTCACTGGTTTGAATTGCTGGTTCACTGGTTTAGATTGATGGTTCGCTGTTTTGAATTGGTGGTTCATTGGTTTGAATTGTAGGTTCAATGATTTGAATTGCTGACTCACTGATTTAATTTGCTGATTCACTGATCGTGAGAAGATGAGAGGGGAGGAAGGCGGAGGGATTTTGCTAATTTTATTTCTTTGCGAGTTTGGATTATTGGTTCACTAGTTTGGATTGTTGGTTTACTGGTTTGAATTGCTGGTTCATTGGTTTAGATTGTTGGTTCGCTAGTTTGAATTAGTGGTTCACTGGTTTAGATTCTCGGTTCATTGGTTTGAATCGTTGGTTCAATAGTTTGTTTCTTTGGTTCACTGGTACATTACTGGTTTACTGGTTTGTTTTACTGGTTCATTGGTTTATTTTACTGGTTCATTGGTTATTTTTAATACTTTACTCGTTTGTTTTGTTACTTCACTGGTTTATTTTACTGGTTCAAAGTCCCAGGAGAGAGAAGGAAAGTGGACGTTTTTTTGAAACATGGGTTTATGAGGAGAAAGAAGGAGAATTAATTGATAATTTGCCTAAAAAGAAGGAAGCATTAACTACTGGGATTTATTTTTATTTTTGGAAACTTGGATTTAGGAGGAGAGAGAATAGAAATTAAATGCTTATTCGCCTAAAAATATGGAATCATTAATTAGTGGGTGTCAATTACTTTGGGTCAAAAGTCGAAAATGTCCTCGTCTACTAATAACCATCAGATCAGAATCTTTACAATTAGATTCTGATCTAGTGGCCCATATCGTAGTCCCTATTTAGGGACAACCCTCCTTAAATCCCCATGGTATCCAAATTCGTCGCAATCGCATCACTCTTTTTATATGGGTTTGTTTTTTCAGAGTAAGTGACCAACAAACGCTTAATTAACTGGTTTTAAATTTAATCGATCTTTATTTTTAGAGTAAATTACATCTGGCTCCCTGTAGTTTGGGAAATTTAATTCTGCCTCCCCCCTAAATCGCAATTCGATTAAAAAGTCCCTTTAGTATGACAAAATTGTACCATTTGGCTCCTGAAGCCGGAATCGGAGAATTTTCCGGCGAGAGACCACGCGAAAAGACAAAAATATCCCGTGTCAAAAAAGCAAAAAAAACTCTCTCTGGAAGAGGAAAGGAAGAGGAGAAAGAGAAGGAGGAGGAGGAAGAGGAGGAAGAAGAGAGGGGGGGGGGAGGAGGAGGAAGGAGAAAAGTGGAGGAGGAGAGGGGAGGAGGAGAAGGATAAAAGTGGAGGAGAACGGAGAAGAGGGGAGGAGGAGGAGGAAGGAGGAGAAGGAAGAAAGTGGAGGAGGAGAGGGGCGGAGGAGATGAGAGGAGGAGGAGGGGGAATTTCGGAGGGAGGAGAAGGAGGTGGAAGGAGAAATGGAGGAGGAGGGAGGAGGAGGGAAGAGAGAGAAAAAGGAAGGGGGAGGAGGAGGAAAGTGGAGAAGGACGAAGGAGGAGGAAGGCGGAGGAGGAGGGAAGATGACGAGGGCAGAAGAGAGGGGAGGAGGAGAAGGGCGGAGGAGAGGGAAGGATGAGGGGAAAGTTTCGGAGGAAGGAGGAGAGAGGAGGAGGAGGGCGGAGGAAGAGGATGAGGAAGGTGGAGGAGGAAAAGGGAGGAGGAGGAGGAAGAGGAAGGAGGAGAGAGAGTGTTTTTAGATAGGGGTATATCTGTCATTTCGCGTAGTCTCTCGTCAGAAAATTCTCCTATTCCGGCTTCAGGGGCCAAATGGTACATTTTTGTCATACTAAAAGGGCTTTTTAATAGAATTACGAATTACGGGGGAGCCAGAGTTAAATTCCTCAAATTAGAGGGAATCATATGTAATTTACTCTTATTTTTAATGTGTATTAATGAACATGTGATCTAGTAGGTATCATAAGTTTTAACTACAAAAATAAGTTGTGTAAGTAATTGTAAATTATCGATTCTCCAGATATCTGATGAGTACGAATCGAGCGTATTATTTCACAGTGAGCAAATTATTTGTAACAAATATTTAAACAATAATTTTCTCGTTTATTAGTAAATTTATTTTATTATCATATTGTTTTGATGAGAGGTCCATCATTATAAATTGTGATCATTAAGATAGTTTGTGTCCTATGTAAATCGTATTTACTTACAATTCTGACTCATTATATTAGTAACGGAATGAAATAGAAGGTATACCTAGGTTATTTTGATGAAAATTTTGACGCTTAATGGTTATGCTGACTCGTTAGAAGGCTGTTAAGTAAACCATTGAAACAGAAAGGCTATATAACAATATAATAATCTTTAAGTACAAAATATTCATCGATAACAATATGATAATCTCTTTGCGAAACAATATCTTAATGTATAAAATAATACTTGTCAAAATATTATAATTTCCATTATTTGTTTGGTAACAACAAGCAATAAGTACATGTGATATGTAAGTACAAATTTTTTTTTCAATTTTTTTATGTAAGTACAAACTTTTTGTTGCTAAGTCACAAATAGAGATTTTAATTGTACGAGTGGGTCGTTAACCGATCTAGTCTTTGTAAAATGCACTGTACATGTTTGTTTCAGTGTGATAAACTTCTTATTTTTTAACAATTTCTAAGTCTTGTATCCTAAAATAAAAGCTTAATATTCAATATATTAAAAAAACTTAAGAACTTAAGTAATTTAATTATATTATGTACCCCAATAGATAGATTACTAAAATATGGATTTTAGGCGATTTTTATTTTTAGTATCTTTCTAAACAATATTTTTTATTTTGAAAAAAATAAAAATTGATTTATTGAAATTTCGATAAACAAGACAGAAACTGTTATAAAAAACTATATATCCTGTACAGGTAAAACATATAAAACTAGTCTTTTCCGGTAAAATTTAAACCCACCGGCTCACGATGCCGAAATGAAAAAAAGGTCGAATAAAGTAATGTCGTACAATTCTTTGGAGCAAAAAATATTCCAGTTGTACAACTCGTTCTATGTCGTACAATTATGGGTGACAAGATTGTCGATATTGCCACTAAATTTTTTCAGGGAAAAAAAGTACAAACCTAAATAGTCAACGTTGCTAAGTTTGAGCCTAATTACGACCGGGCCACATTTCAGTAATCAGTCCTTAAATGTTCAAAATTAATTGATAGTTTTTTTTTTGCGTTGAATTTAATATGTTTTAGCAAGAATACCCTGATTTTTTAAAAGAAAAAAGTAATAATTTGTTTCTAGCTTATTATTAAAAATATTTATTGAAAAACAAATTTGATTTAAAATCTAGTTTTTACACATTACATATGAAAAATTCTCTTTGTTTCCTGGTGTTACATCCTTCGAGAATCAGAGTTTTTCGTTACTAATCTAGATATTTTTTTTATACCGACGAGCCTGTCCAAGAATAAGGATTTTCCCGAATAGCATGATTACTATTCAGAATTATTTTTGCGATGACTTTTTTACTCGCCTGAGAACATCAAATGTCAAATTATAAATTTGAATCATAACAAGTTAACTATCCGCATTATTATCGTTAGAGCTGATTTTTATCGAGGTTGTTTATGATAACAAGTTAACTATCCGTATTATTATCGTTAGAGCGGATTCTTATCGCGGCTCAACCATTTTATGTGAGAATATGGGCCGGGCCGGGCCAGTTGGACCCGAACCCCCGTGGCAATGAAACCCAATCGAATCCAATCAATGAGTCCAAAGACTAAAGACAGTGGAGCCAGTGGAGGGAGAGAAAGTAGCTCCGCCTCGAACACTTCTCTCTTTCTACATCAAACACTAATAAATAATAATAATAACCACTCTTCCCTAAACCCCAAGCCAAAATGGGGAAGAAGAAGATCGGGGAGGAAGCTCGGCTCCACGTCAGATCCCTTCTCTTCTCCGTCTCCGTCCTCCTTTCGCTGCTCTCTCTCGCCTCCGCCGATCCCATCCACGGCTGCGGCGGCTTCGTTGAGGTGAGCCTTTCGCTACGATCGCACGCATCGGAACAAAATCCCCGTCCGTAACGGATCTTGTTTATTAACTGATTAAGTTTTGTTGTTGTTATTTTGGTTAGGCGAGCTCGTCGCTGATAAAGTCGAGGAAGTCAACCGATAGGAAGTTGGATTATTCTCACATCACGGTAACTTATTTCGCTCAGCGAATGTTGCCCTCGCCCGATTCTGGTGTTTGTTTTGAATATTATTTGTACAGGTGGAGCTTCAAACTGTGGATGGATTGGTTAAGGACAGGACTCAGTGTGCTCCCAATGGCTACTACTTCATTCCTGTTTACGACAAGGTTTTTTCCTTTCGCGACGCCTTTTCAGATTTGGTTTAGGTAGAATATAGAAGGGGGGGGGCGGGCGCAACAGGATGATTCCATTCCTGTTTGGTTTCTTTTAAGTTTTAAGCAATTTCTTAGTTTGAAAATCAAGTTAACATGGAGGCTGGAGCTAGTTCGGTGTTTACGGATGGCAGTGGTGAAACTTGAGGGTTCTGAATATGTAGGACTTGTTACTGCTCAGAAATTTCAAGTGTTTTTGGACTTGTATTGCATTGTGCAGGGTTCATTTGTGATAAAAATTAATGGACCGGAAGGATGGTCATGGGACCCAGAGAAAGTACCCGTTGTTGTTGACGATACAGGCTGCAACCGCAATGAGGATATTAACTTCCGGTTCACAGGGTGAGCTCAAGTGCTATTTTTGGCCTTGTTCCTGTTATTGGTTGTTTCCTTCTGGAGAATGGTTTCATGTACATTGCCATTTTGTAGTTTCACCTTGTCAGGGAGGGTTCAAGGAGCAGTGGGGGGAGATAGCTGTTCGGTTAAGAATGGAGGCCCCTCTGGTGTTAACATTGAACTCTTATCCTTAGATGATGAACTTGTTTCCTCAGTTGCAACATCATCATCTGGGAGTTACATGTTCGGAAATGTGATTCCAGGTATGGATGCTACTTTTCAGTCCTTTTACCTATTCTCTCCTCATGTTTAACCATGAATAGCAAATTCATGAATCTGATACTAGAAAGGTGTCTCCAAGTCATCTGAATATTGACATCAAAATCACCCAATAGCTCCTTTATCATGTGGCAAAATGCCATATCGATTAGGAAAAAAGCAATGACTGCAACATCATTTCTGCACAATTGATCAGTATCCTGCAGTGTATGTTAGCATTCAATTTCACCTGATCAGCCTGTGGTGCAACATTGTCTTCACACAGGGAAGTACAAAGTTCGTGCATCACATCCTGATTTGAAAGTGGAAATTCAAGGTTCCACAGAGGTTTGGTTGCTTCTCTTTTAGTTTCCTTATTGTTCTCTATGATTTTCCCAAGGTCTCTCTTGTCTTATTTTTCCCTTATCCCAAGTTACTTTCTACTATTCAAAACCATTGAGGGACATGCATCTTTAGTTTGTAACACTTTTTCCGAGTTTCTGACTACATCAAGCAATGATTTGCAGGTGGATTTGGGCTTTGCAAATGGCAAAGTGGATGACATTTTCTTTGTCCCTGGATACGATATTCGTGGTTATGTTGTTGCTCAGGTATATTTGTTCTGATGTGGAGATGCTTTTTATCTCTGTTTTGTGTTTATAATCAGTGTTGTCAATATTTTGTTCTTGAGATTTATATTTTTTGTTTTCCAGATAAAAATCCGATCATATGTGGCAGCCGTGAATTCTGACACTTGAATATTTATTCTACATTTTAACAGGGAAATCCCATAGTGGGAGTTCACATATACCTGTACTCAGATGATGTCCAAAAAGTCGATTGTCCGCTAGTTTCTGGGGAAGCTCCGGGACAAAGAAAAGCCCTATGTCATGTAGTGTCCGATGCTGATGGAATGTTTGCATTTAAATCACTACCCTGTGGTAATATCTCTTTCTGCTGTTGATTGTACCTTTTTCAGTTATCTGGATGCATGTTGCTTATGATATTAGCCAAATCAGTTGATGATTCTATGCTGTTGCATGTACATTGAAGCACAAAGCTATATCTTAGTTAAGTGGCTTAATTTCTTAACACTAAAATTTCCTAACAATGGGTTTAAGAACATACCTTACACTGTGGACTCTTTTTCTTGTCCTCCAACTGTGCTGGTGTTACTATATTTGGAGGAGCTTTTGGAAAATGAAACGAGTCTAGCTCAATCGAGTACATGTATATTCCTGAGGACTTATCCTTTTCGCTGTCCCCATTTCTTATATTCTCTTTTCGGGCTTTCTTGTCATCACCTTTTGTTTGTGTAGTTAAATTTAAGGTGATTGAGATATACTTGCTGCAGTTGTGGGAACTGATTTGTGCTGCAAACTGAACTTGGATGGGTCGCAGTTGGTTTTTCTATAGTTCAACATTGAGCAAACTTTTCTTTCCAGGGAAGTACGAGCTCATTCCATACTACAAGGGGGAGAACACTGTATTTGATGTATCTCCATCTGTCTTGCCTGTTTCTGTTGAACATCAACATAGCACCATTCCGCAGAAGTTTCAGGTGAACACAGTTGCTTATATTGCGAAAATGGCTTTTGTTTATAATCCATCAAAATTGGGATTCCAGCCTTTTCTGAAATCTTGACATATGGTGACTATCTCTATGCATGTATGCTATGAGTTCCATTTCCCCGAGGTTGAGAACTAGATTCTATGATCTTGACTTCTATAGTATGCTACATCAAGTATGTGTTACAGCTTCAGAGTTATCCCGATTTGCAATTTCTCTCATCCTAGATAGTCTTACTTGACGGAAAAGATAAACTGAAGTAATTTTATGGAAGGAAAGAATACCAAGCAGCCGGATTTCCATGACCCTTCCCGTCTTGATTGTATTTTGTTTCCTCATGTGTGACTGTTCATTTTGATCATGGCTGGCTCAAGGTCTTTCTGGGTGAAATCGCTGAGGGAGACATTGACAACTCTTCATCCTTTGCCATTTTTTATTTGTGCAGGTCACAGGATTTTCCGTTGGGGGGCGTGTGATTGATGGAAATGGCTTGGGAGTAGAAGGGGTTAAGATTATTGTGGACGGTCATCAAAGGTCAACAACAGATAGAGAAGGTTATTACAAGCTTGACCAGGTATTTTCGTACATTTCTTTGACGACTTGTGTTATTGCCCAATGTTTGGACATTTTTCATGCATTTCCTCTGGTACCTTTGTCCTGTGGTAATATTATGTTCTCTGAAACTAGTTACTTCTTCCGCTGAGGTATCAACATTTATGCACATTGCAGTTTTTTGTATGATAACTATACTATTGTAAGTTAATTAGGATTTTCCTTTTTTGTTTATTCAAGGAAACATCCCCAGTCTTCATTTTTGGAGTGTCAAGAGATGTAGATCTGTACCTGTTGTCTTTTTTGGTGTTGAATTGATCCACGAGTCTTATACTGATGACAGGGCAACATGCGATTGCTGGTCTCAACATGTTTTTAGTTCCAGCCAGTTACATCAACTGCGGTTCTCTATAACTTGTTATTCTCTCAGTGAGACGAATTCGTCTGTTTAATATTGTGTTTGGCCTAGCCTTTAGCACAAACTTGATTCAAGTGCATGTTGCTCTTTTGCCTTGGCATGAGAATGTATTCTGGATGACAAGATACACTTGGCCTTGCATAATGACATGCAGTGTGCTGAGTTTTCCTGAAGTTTGAACCAGTTTCCATTGCTTTGTTTTGCTAGTTACTCAAATCAATGCTTTTTTTGTAGGTCACATCAAATCGATATACCATCGAGGCCAGGAAGGAGCACTATAAATTCCACACCTTGGAAAATTACATGGTGAAGTATATAGTACACATTATTATGTCGCCTTGTCCTTGAACCATAATCTGCTCTCGGGACACTTCATGCAGGCAAACTGTAATTGTGTTTGTCTTGTTGATAGGAAAAACTATCAGCTGATATCTAACTTGCTTTATTTCAGGTTTTGCCAAATATGGCTTCGATTGCTGATATAAAAGCAATAGCCTATGATGTGTGTGGTGTGGTCAGGACAGTTGATTCTGGTCATAGAACCAAGGTACTCTAGATCTGCTTTCATAAACTGTAGAACATAGCTATTGAAAACATGGGTTTTAATTTATCACCACTTCAAATCCTTGCAGGTGACTTTGACTCATGGACCTGAGAATACCAAACCTCAAGTGAGACAGACAGATGCCAACGGACAGTTCTGTCTTGAGGTATGCTAAATTGCTTATGTTGTGGGACTTGCACCTTATATCGTTGCTGACTAGATATTGTCATTCTGGCTCTCCCTTTATTTAAAGCTAACAAGCCTAAAACAAAATAAAAGGATTGCCACTGCATACAAATGTCTATTAAATTTGAAGCCATCTTGCTGATTTTCCTGGACACAATATCTGCTCTCATTAGAAGACCTTAGCGGTAGATTCAATCTGTATACATAATTATCATTTATTTGAATGCAGTCTGGAGAAATGTATCAGACTATATAGTGTTCTAGTTTGAATTGTATTGGAATCTGCCAAGTTTATCATAATTCTCAATTTTAAGTTTTCCAAATTTGGTGATCGATTTTAAATTTGCAAGATTTCAGCCACCTGCTCAGTGATACTGATGTACCTGCCTGTTATTGTTTTTAGTTCTCTAGAATTTATCAAGTATCTGGCTTTTCTAGTCCTCCGTCTTTCTTGCCTGGTACTGTCTCCTTCTACTCTCATTCCTCCTTTATAATGGACATGCAGGTTTCACCTGGTGAATATCGGATATCTGCCATTGCTGCTACCCCTGAGGGTGCCTCTGAACTTCTTTTTGTACCATCTCATGTTGATCTTACCGTCAATAGTCCCTTGCAAAATGTTGAATTTTCGCAGGTAACACAATAGAGAATATAAACAATTTAGTGCCACTTGAAAGATGTAAGAGTGTCTTGTTTGACCAGGATTTTTTTGGATTAGATCCTTGAACAATGGCAGATTTTCAACTTTAATTGCTTTCTCTGAACAATGCTGCTCATTGCTTTGGTTTTTTCCCTTCCTCCTCTTCAGGCTCTAGTGGATGTGCATGGTTCAGTAATCTGCAAGGAGAATTGTGGTCCGGATGTTATTATCACCCTAGCGAGATTAGGTGGTAAAAGAAATGAAGGGAAGAAGACTTTTACTTTGACAGAGGAGAGCGACAAATTTCTTTTTGCTGGTGTCTTGCCTGGAAAGTATCGTCTGGAGGTACTTTAATAACTATTGCCAATGAAGTCTCTCAAATTGGAAGTTCCCTTTGATGACATTTCATAACACGTCACTTATTTGTTTATGTTGTGCTTCAGGTTAAACACAGTATTTCAGGAGCAGTGCAAAGTGAAGACACGTGGTGTTGGGAACAGAGCTCTTCTGATGTGGATGTTGGCACAGAGGATGTGAACGGAGTTGTATTTGTGCAAAAAGGTTTCTGGGTTAATCTCATCTCAACTCATGATGTCAATGCTCACCTGACGCATTCTGATGTATCATCTGTTGATTTGAAAATCAAGGTAAATTCATTTTGGATGTGCTTAAATACTCGTAAATTGAAACCAGCTTGGTTGATTGACTTCTTTTATTAACCTGAACTGCAGAAAGGTTCCCAGCGAATATGTGTAGAGTACCCTGGAACACACGAGCTCAAGTTTTTGAACTCCTGTATTTTCTTCGGCAGTTCGTCAATCAAAATTGACACAAAACGTCCATCAGTAAGCTTTCATTCATATGCCACCTGGTTAATCCATCACTATGCTTCTGGGATCCTGTGTTTTTGGACTCAGAAATTGGACGAGAATGGCTTGCTAATTTGTCTGGGTGTTCTTTGTGTCTGTAGCCTATTTACTTGAAAGGAGAAAAGTACCTCATTCGTGGACAAATCATTATTCAACCTGATGGCATATCTGATTTGCCAAATAATGTAATCATAAATGTCATGAATTCTGAGGGCAGTGTTATCGATAGTGCAAATGCCAACCTGGTATCTGATGGAAATGGTGAAAAGAACGCTGCTTCATATGAGTACTCTGTTTGGGCTACTCCTGGGCAGAAGCTTACCTTTGCTCCATTGGACTCGAGGTATGTATATTAACTCTGGGTTTATGTTCTCATTCTAATCACATTGTTACTAAATTACATTAAGTATTGGTTCAACTGATAAGCTGTCCATTCTTTTCCTTATTAAGTTGGTAATCAGATCTTCATTCCTCTGACGATGAAGTTAAATTTAGTTCTGTTCTATGGGGATGTTGAAGGAGGTGTATGCTGCTGTCTGTTGCTGATAATACCCACCAAAATTGTTGGTGGAGAAAGAAACTTTTATGTGATCATTTATAAATATGATAGTAAGGATTTGTATTGATTGCAGAATGTGATATGCAAGCTGTACCCCTTTTGATGTTTGACTTCTTCTTGTAACACCTTTGTACATTGGCTTTCTTTCTGCATTCTTCATTCTGTGGTAGATGATATTCAGAAAAGTTTATCGATATATAGTTGTTTGAGTTTGACAGTTTTGTTCCTATGAGTGGAACTTCATTTCCAACAAATTGTGTCATTCTAGATTCTCTTTTTGATGATTTGAGTTTTTACCATTTTATGCTTGTGGTTGTGGCCATGATATGGTATTCTCCTTGCATGCCATATAGCTTTAAAATTAAAGCATATTATTTTTCAGGAGCGATGGAGACAAGAAGATATTGTTTTATCCTAGAGTACACCAAGTGAGTGTTATTTAGATATGCGACTCCAGAAAGCGGTTAAATATTTTTGTGGAGGTTAATACCGAATCTTTAATTTTCTAGGTCCTTGTGGCAACTGATGGTTGCCAAGCTTCTGTCCCTCCATTTTCTGGTCGAGTGGGGTTATATATGGAAGGATCTGTGTCACCATCACTTTCCGGAGTTCAGATAGAGGTTATTGCCACATATGATAGCCATATCTCTGCACTAAAGAAAGATGATATAGCCGTTAAAACTACAACAAGCAGTGATGGTTCCTTTATTGCGGGTCCTCTCTATGATGATATAACATATCGAGTTGATGCTTCAAAGGTTTGTTTTCTGCGTAAGTCTAGTTGTCTTATCATACTTGAACTAAGTTGTGTATGTCAATGTTGTGCACCAAGAAAATAATTTGAGTGAGTTGGATTGTAACTGCCGATGATGATTTTGTCTGGTCTTGTGTTATTTATAATGTAAGTTTCCATGTATCAATATAATTTCAGCTACTCTATTTTGATACATGCAGCCTGGTTACCATATGAAACGTGTTGGACCTCATTCCTTTTCCTGCCAGAAGTTGGGTCAAATTTCTGTGCGCATACAGTCTGAGCTAGACGCAAGCGAAACTATTCCTCCACTTCTATTGTCACTGAGTGGTGATGACGGTTATAGAAATAACTCAATCTCAGAGGCAGGTGGAAAATTTCTGTTCGACAGCTTATTTCCAGGAGTCTTTTATTTGCGGCCTCTTCTCAAGGTAAACTCCCTAAATATGTGGGCACCATTTAATTCTTAAAACAGATAAAACAAATTTGCTGATCGTGTAAAATCCACATGTTACAGTTATTATATGATTACTTTCGTGACGTGCCCATGAACTCTGTGAATTGGATCAAATGTTCGTTTACTGATGACTTTTTCTAACTGCTTTTTCAAATGTGTTATTTACCATGCTATATATTATACAAACTTGAGCTCCTGGTATTTTGCCCCATCTAATACCACTATTTACCATTTCAGGAATATGCTTTCTCACCTGCAGCGCAGGCCATAGAACTTGGTTCTGGGGAATTTAGAGAAGTAATTTTCCAGGCCACACGAGTTGCATACAGGTGTTTTAATCATCGAGTTTTTCCCAGTTCTTACCTTCATTCATTTGTCTAATCTTCGGAATACATGCATGCCGGTGATTTGGTTCCCTGAGATCAAATTATTTGTTATCTGGCAGTGCTGTGGGTGTTGTTACGTTGCTCTCTGGGCATCCAAAACAAGGTGTATCAATTGAAGCACGATCAGAATCAAAGGGATACTATGAGGAGACAACAACTGATCAAAATGGAAATTTTAGGCTGAGAGGACTCCATCCTGACACAACCTATGTTATCAAAGTTGCCAGAAAGGATGGAGTTGATGCCTCTAAAATTGAACGTGCGTCACCAGAATCTGTTACAGTCAAGGTAAACTTTCTGCACAATTCTATTTTAGAACACATCTGCATCAGATATCTGTTTTGAAAAGCTGGCAGGCAAGGTCCATTTTCAATGTTGGATGCCTCATTTTGCAGGTCGGAAATGGAGATACTAGGGGAGTGAATTTTGTGGTTTTCGAGAAGCCGGATTTTACCCTTTTGAGTTGCCATGTTGAAGGTGCAAACAAGCAGGATTTGCAGTCCAATCTGCTGGTGGAGATCAAGTCGGCCAGTGAGTCATCGAAGATTGAGTCTGTCTTCCCGTTGCCACTATCCAAGTTTTTCCAGGTGAAGGACTTGCCGAGAGGAAAGTACCTCGTGCAGCTGAGATCAAATCTTCAATCAAGTAGTCACAGCTTTCAATCCGATATTATTGAAGTTGACCTAGAAAAGAATTCTCAAACACATGTGGGCCCCTTGACATACAGTTTTCTGGAGGACAGCCAAAAGCAGGTTCGTTATGATTTTGGGTGTGCTATGTTCTCTCACTGATGGATATTATGAACTTAAAACAATAATTTTAATAAACCAGAATTACTTTTCATGCAATCCAACTAGCAGCCATGATTTAATTGTTTTGTTAGTCAAGGACAAAATCAGATGACGTGACTGATGCCGAAAAATCTTGATTTTGTGATTAGATGTGATACTAATCAATTGTGCTCTATTTGCAGGACTTAACTCCGGCACCGGTATTTCCATTGATTGTTGGGGTATCCGTAATTGCCCTTTTCATCAGTATGCCTAGGTAAAATGACGTTTTTACTTTACTGGTGTGTTTTACCGTAGACTGCAGTGGTTATCGAAATTCTGATTCTTTCCATTTCCCTTCTCTAGATTGAAGGATTTGTATCAAGCTGCAATGGGGATACCTTCTCCAGGTTTTATGACGACTGCAAAAAGGGAACCCAGAAAGCCAATTGTTAGGAAAAAGACTTATTAGAGACACCTTTCAAGAGCAGTCACGAAACACATGCTATTTGCGGAATCAACATGTTTCCCTATTGCAAGATTTTGCTAGATCCAAGTCTGACTTGCATGAGAGCATAGGACCTAATCCGCATCGGAGCCTTGGTAATTTGCATCTTCGGCCTCTCCAGCTCCTAGGTTATTTTTGTGTAAAACCTAATTTAGTAGCTAAGCCACCCTTCTCATCCCTCCATTTTTGTTTATCTTGTACTATCTTGTTCAATTAATAACACCAAAAGCTGCCGATTATGTGACTGCTGCTGGTGCCGCTATTTATTGCCAGGTCTTCAGTCACTCTGTTACATGATTTCTGTTCTTCTGTAATTGAAATCCATGTAATCTGATTCGATAATTATGGTTGGAGCAATGTTGATTTCGTGATCAATAGTGGTGCTGAGTTCTTGTAAAATGAATCTTTGGACAGCAAAAACAACTTTTCGCTACATTTTATGACGAATTCCTGTCTTGTTCATGTTACTTAGGGAACTTATTTAATTTAGTGTCTTCGGTGTGCATTGAAATGATGTTTTGGGTTTCGCGGACTGTGCATAATATAGAAAGTTGTTCTCCGTCCATAATATCATCACGAAATAATTCTCGTGCAAATTAGTTGGGTAGAAATGGGGCGCTAGCTAGGAAGACAGATAGATAACTATTGAGATTTGAGACTTATAAAATGAACCCTAATGTGAAACGTACTGTCTACTTAAAAACTTAAAAAAACTGCGTCGATGTAAAGGTTTTTTTTTAATGCAAAACTTGAGCCCCAAGTTCTGCCATCCCACAACTGGAAACTCTGCGGTAAAACCCCCTCTGTTTATTAATAAAGTCGGCATTGAATATCATCAATCACCCCGAAGTGACATAAATCTACCCGCAAATAGATTTGAATGATTTCTTTATTTTAGACCATCAAATATGGAGCCAACGGTTGAAAATCTCACGTAAATTTGTTTAAAAGTATTAGAAAATTTATCAATTTATTATTTTAAAGTCTTAAATTGGATATAGTTTTTTTTTATGTAATATTATATTGATCTTATGTCTTTAATGTACTATTAAAAACATCATTTCTCGTATGTTGATAAAATCAAAATATTTACAAATTTTAAACCGATGAATTTATTTGAAAAGTGTGTTACTAAGGTCATATAAGTAGTTAAAAATGTAGAAAATTCACCAAATCATTGATTTAGTATTTTAGATTTTGATACGACAATAATTAATGTTAATTGATTTAAATTTGAGTTAAACATAATTTTTAATATGTGACAAATTTTTGTTGTCTCCTTGCATATTCAAATTTGAAACTACTTATTTAAATACTTGTTAATAAATTTAAAGGATTGACGAAATATATATAACTTATTCTGAAAAAATTGCAAAATTAGTACTGAGGAACCGGCCTCCTAGTAAGTTACTCGGTTACCCAGTCAGCTTACAGTACAAGATAAAAGACAATGCCGGGGACGGCTTCAGAAGATCCACTGTCCTATGCTGTGTTCGTGCCAAAGTCAAATGAGTAGCCAACAAAATAGTACTCGTGACACTCGCTAAACCTGTCCCCAAATTTTTTATAAAGAAGAATGGGAATAACTTCGATTAAATTTGAATATGAAATAGTATTTCATACAATTTAATTTGAAAAAAATGAGTTCCAAATTTAAAAAAATATAAATTGTAAAAATCTTATACGTACGTTTTACTAATTTGTTTTCTTCCTTTTTGGCAATAAAATGACAAAGTAGTTGCAGGTTGTTGAACAGCTGAATACAACAACTTCAAATAAAAAGGAGATAAGTGTAATCTCTAAAAAAATAAGAGATACAGTAAATCTCCAGACGCTTCAATTTTTGTATACTTCAATTTTTTTTAATGTGATAATGTGTGTGTCTGTGTGTGTATAAGTAGTAATTGTTCCAAGACGTATATTAAGATATTTTAGTGTAATAACATTCCCTCGTATTTTGGGTTTAAATTTTCCCGGCAGTTGGTTGGTTCAATGTTCATTAGAATTACTTTGGATTTAATTTATCAAATATTTGTCAGATTAATCTATTCAGATCTACTTCCGACATAATTTTTATGGACGTAAAATTATCCCTTCACTACCGAACTTCTAATTAAAAAAATAGCGCATTAAACTAAGGGTAAATTATATATGACCTCCTCTGGTTTGGTGTATTTAACGTTGGTCCTTCTGTCATTTACAAAAATCGATATAAAAACTCTTTCGATTTGGAGAATTTATACTATTCAGCTTCTCATGCCAGAACCGACGTATTTCTTCGGTGAGAAGACACAAAAAATGACTATTATTTATACCCCTGGATGTATAATAATCATTTTCTGTGTCTCCTCGCCGGAGAAATACGCCGATTCCGGTATGAAGAACTGAACGATATAAATTCTCCAAACTGAGGAGATTTTTTAATCGATTTACGAATGACAAGAAGATAACTTTAAATACACCAAAGCAGAGAAAATCAAATATAATTTACCTTTAAACTAAACAACTATCTATCGTTTCATCAATTATATCCAAAATAATTTGGCCAATGTGCCTTCCGGAAGAAGACAGAGGTATTATGGTCAACTACCATATTTTGGTCAAGAACGAGAAGCCAAAGTCCAATCGTTCACTTGGAGCAAAAAAATATGTCCAATCAATCTCTCCATTAACTCTAAAAAAAAATCTCTTCATTCAAAGTGGTGACGTGGCTGATGTCCAGCTCGTCCGGCGACTTGGACACCCGACATCAAAGCTTAACCCGTGGCAATCACAGTGCCACGTCATCACCTGGGGGAACAATCCCACCCGTTGCCGGCTCCACGTAAACACATCCGAATGGACCCCACAATGCATACCTGAACTCAACCACACAACTTAACCAGAGTTAAATTTTTTTTATACATTATGGCATCCACATATAATAGTCGACAAGACCACAAGCACTTGTATCAACTAACAAAAAGTTTTTTTTTATTTAATCAGATAACGGATTAGAGTAATTCAGAATATTTGTTGTATTAAATATTTGTTTTGAGAATTTTGTCACATTTAAAATATCTTATCCATCTCGAATTTCAATTATTAGCCCCAACAGAACACATATCAAGTAATCTAATTTTTTAAGCTAATAAGAATTAGAATTGACAAAATTCTCCTATCACATGATTAAATATTAATTCTAGCTAAGGGTTTGAATTGAGTCTGAAATAATGATTTTTAATTTTAAACGGTACGAAATAAAAAGTGAATCAAATGACATATTTTGTTCTTAAATAGCGACATGTTTTGTCTGTCATATTAACATGTGTAAATTTTTTGTGTGAATTTTTTCAGGTGAAAAAATTTCTTAAAAAAAATCATATTGACATATTTTTTATGTTAACAATGACATGATCGTCTTTTATATCTTTTATGTAAGTTTTTGAGTTTTCGGAAAAATAAATATCAATATTGACATAATAATTCATATTTTTTATTACCGTCCGTTTGAAATAATCTTTTTTGGTACCAAACCTATTTTCTTGGAGATAGTTAATTAAGGAAGATTAACCCCAGTTACTAAAAAAATTAAACTGAGATAAGTACAAAACACTAGGCAGCTACAAAACAACACCAGAAAAAGCAAAGCCACCGAGGGCGAGAATTCCAATGTCGGAACCTTAGTAAGCCTAAAAAATGAAATATTAATGTAACCAACGAACCCATCAGAGAGAGAAAGAAATAAGAAAGTTGGTTAGAGTAACTCAACAACATACCAAACTCTTCTCACTCTATCTCTCTCTCCTTCCTCCTTATCTCCTTGAAATGTACAAATAATCTATTCAATCTCCCACCAGTTTCTCTCTGTCTCTCTCTCTCCAATTTCTTCAGCCATGGCCACTACTACACCTTCCTCTTCTTCCTCCCGCTTTCTCTCTCCTCCCAAACCCTCTCTTGAACCCCCTTCTTAGCTCCCTCTTCCCCCTTTCTTCTTTCGTCTTCTCAAAATTTTAAATTGGGTGAAAAATAAAGTCAAAGTCTTCAACTTTATTATTATCCCCTCCCCACAAAAATGGCGTCAACGCCACCTCACTGCTCCATCACGGCGGCGAAGCCCTACCAGAACCACCGCAGAGACCACCACAACAAGGGTGGGCCCCACCAGGGGCCCCACAAGGTTGTTGCCCTTTCAAAGCCCCCTCTCCCCGCCGGCGGTGCCTCCTCCTCCTTCCCCTCCCTCCCCCCGCTCCGCTCCGACTTCTCCGGCCGCCGCTCCACCCGCTTCGTCTCCAAGTTCCATCTCAACCGGCCCCGGGCCGCCGCCTGCTCCTCCCGCCACGCCCCCGCCGCGGAGGACGCCCTCCACGCTGCCCTCGCCTGCGGAAAGGATGAGACTTCACTCCAGGGCGCCCTCCAGGGCCTCTCCGGGTTTGAAAACTACTCCTTCGTCCTCCGCGAGCTCGGAGCCCGGCGGGAGTTCACCAAGGCGGTCTGGTGCTTCGACTTCTGGGTCCGGCGGGAGCGCCGCCCCACCGAGCAGGGGAAGCTCGCCACCGCCACCATCAGCATGCTCGGACGCAATGGGAGGTACGATGTGGCACGTAGCGTCTTCGAGAAGGCTCTTCGAGCTGGGTACGGTAACACTGTCTTCGCCTTTTCCGCTATGATTAGTGCTTATGGGAAGAGTAGGGACCCTGATGAGGCAATAAAGGTGTTCAATTCGATGAGAGATTACGGGTTGAAGCCCAACTTGGTTGTTTACAATGCGCTTATCGACGCATTGGGTAAGGCCGGGATGGAGTTTCCTCGGGTTGTCGAGGTGTTTGATCAGATGCTGGAGAGTGGGGTGCAGCCGGATAGGATCACGTTTAATTCACTGCTTGCCGTGTGTAGCAGGGGCGGGCTTTGGGAGGCTGCGAGGAATTTGTTTGGTGAGATGGAGAAGAGAGGGATTCTGCAGGATATATTTACATACAACACGCTGTTGGACGCGGTTTGTAAGGGAGGGCAGATGGACTTGGCTTTCGAGATCATGTGTGAGATGCCCGCTAAGAGTATCTTGCCTAATGTGGTTACTTATAGCACGATGATCGATGGGTATGCTAAGGCCGGTAGGTTAGATGATGCACTTAGTTTGTTCGACGAGATGAAGTTCTTGGGGATTGGGTTGGATCGTGTCTCATACAATACCGTGCTTTCTATCTATGCCAAGCTTGGCAAGTTTGAGGATGCTTTGGATATATGCAAGGAGATGGAGAACTCTGGAATTGAGAAGGATGTGGTGACTTACAATGCCCTGTTGGGCGGGTATGGGAAACAGTTCAAATATGATGAGGTCAGAAGAGTGTTTGAAGAGATGAAGGTTGGGCGTGTGTTGCCCAACTTGTTAACTTACTCGACATTGATTGACACGTACTCAAAAGGTGGTTTGTATAAGGAAGCTATGGATGTCTTCCGGGAGTTCAAGCGGGCCGGATTGAAGGCTGATGTCGTTCTGTACAGTGCTCTTATTGATGCCTTATGCAAAAATGGGTTGGTAGAATCTGCTGTTTCCTTGCTTGGCGATATGACCAAGGAGGGAATTAGGCCAAATGTTGTCACTTACAATTCAATAATTGATGCATTCGGGAGATCAACTACTTCAGAATGTACATTAAGCCTTGTCCCGGACACTCTTGATTCAAATGTTGCGTCTTCGTCCTCAACTGTTGTAAAAGCAACTGAAAATAAAGAGGCGGTCAGGGAGGACAACCAAATCATCAAGTTTTTTGGACAGCTGAGTTCCGACAAGGCCGGACAAGCAAAATATGGTGGCAAGCAGGAGATTCTGTGCATTTTGGGAGTTTTCCATAAGATGCATGAGCTGGATATCAAACCAAATGTGGTCACATTTTCAGCAATTTTAAATGCCTGCAGGTAATCCTCTCATCTTTCATTAGGAACAAATCTGTGGAAGATTTCTTTTTCTTAAATGACGTCAAAGTTGAGCATTTGAGCAGACCATTTAGTTATACCTGTTCATTTGTGATGCATATATGCTACAGATATTTCAATGATGACTTTGGTTTTTCTGTGGATTTCTCCATTTTTGCGCCACCCGCCTGCGCATGAGTCACATTTTCTGCATGTTAATCAATCATAATCGTCCTGCAAGCAAGTAGCATGAATACTTACCGATGCATTTTCCTGTAACAAAGGTTATGAGTTATCAATATGGTGACAGTGGTCCAATGCTGGTTACATCATCTCTTACTCCAACTACGAATTTGGTTACATTTTTATCTTGCTTGGTGCAGTCGTTGCAATTCATTTGAGGAAGCTTCCATGTTGTTGGAGGAGCTTCGATTGTTTGATAATAAAGTTTATGGTGTGGCCTCCGGACTTCTAATGGGCTATAGAGAAAATGTTTGGGTGCAAGCAAATTCCCTCTTTGATGAAGTAAAATTGATGGACGTGGCAACAGCATCTGCTTTTTACAATGCCTTGACTGACATGCTGTGGCACTTTGGGCAGGTCAGTTTATGGTTTTCAAACCTTGATTGGTGTGTCTAACCCGGGTCTACTTGCTTCAAAATGTTTAGTTACTGAGGTAGTTCTGTATTTCTGATTCCGCAAATCTATTTATGACCTGGATTTCAGAGAAAAGGAGCTCAACTGGTTGTGCTTGAAGGCAAGCGTCGACAAGTGTGGGAAAATGTGTGGTCGGAATCTTGCTTGGATTTGCATCTCATGTCTTCTGGAGCTGCTCGTGCAATGGTTCATACATGGCTCCTAAACATACGATCCGTTGTATTTGAGGGTCAGGAATTACCAAAATGGCTAAGGTATGGAAAGTTAAGGTTTCAAATGCGGTCTCTCGCACTTGTTAGATTCGTCTCGCTGAAGCTCTTTACGATTTGCAGCATTTTGACCGGATGGGGCAAGCACAGCAAAGTGGTCGGCGACAGTTCGCTAAGGCGGAATGTGGAAGCACTTCTAACCGGGATTGGCGCGCCCTTCCAGTTAGCCAAATGCAATCTGGGCAGATTCATTTCAGCAGGTTCACTCGTCGCTGCCTGGTTAAGAGAATCCGGCACATTGAAGTTGCTTGTACTTCACGACGAGAGAACTCATCCGGAAAATGTGAGGGATCAAATTTCCAGATTACAAATGCTAACCCTGTAGCCATGACGACAATTTTTTTGTTCACCACTCTTGATGTATGTATCATTTGTAAGATCGTTTCTGTTAGGTAGTCAGACCCAACTTCTATCTCTCGGTCAGAAGTTTTCAAACCGTTTACTAGTTGGATCACCGACACTAGTATGCGAGGGGCAATGTACACTCGGGGTTGGATTTTGTGGATCTTGTCCCCATCCATCGGTAATAAAGAATATTGATTTGCATGTATAAATGTATTAATTTTTTTTTGTGATGCGTAGTGATACTGGTTCGTGTTTTGCATGCGCAAGAATTTTGAAATCAGTAACTCATTCTGTAGAATTACACCTCTCATATAATTATGGAGTATATATGTTTCTTTAGGTATGGTATATAAATGTATTACTATTATATATCAATACAATTCTATCTACTTTTCAAATTAACAAACTGAGAAATTTCATACGTACATCTAATGCAAAATTAAAATGTAGAAAATCGTAATTGTCGTGGAGAAGAATGTGGTTTAAAAAGTCTTGAGGTGGTGGTCGTCTTCAATCTCATAGCAACAGCACTTTGAGAGAGTAACCTCGACAATTACGTGGCCGAGTCCCACATCGAAAGCATCATTACGGTTCTAATAAGCTTCTCTGAAGGGATAAGTTGCACTTCAAACTTAACTCAAAAAGATGGCGGTAGAGCTTTGAGTTTATAACACGTTTAAACACCGAAGAACATATCTGCTTAAAAGGAGGTACCAATTAACTCGGAAGCCCATGAAAATCTACGTCAATGAACTCTGTAGAAGCCCCAAAAATAATTAACTTGTCGCGAATAGAAACAGTGAATCATTAATTTGTCTTCTTTCCACAATTTAAAAAAAAAATTGAATGATAAAATTTATTCTCGTTATAGCAAATAATTTCGCAACATATTTCCATGATTTAAACTCTATAATGGTGTATAAAAATTATCTTTTAAAAAATCGTTTATCTTTAAAAAGATTTGAAGTTTTTTTCCTTTTGGGCTTTCACCGAGTTTATCGAGCCAGAAACAGTAACACCATTACCATGTAGAGTTTAATTAAATGATGTAAAATCTATTTAGAACATAAATTTCCCGTTAACAGAAAATAAAAACATATAATTCTGAATTAGGATATAAAAAGTAATTATAATCCAACCAAGAGACAAATAAAAGAACAATATTATATTAAAATATTCTAAACTCTCCAACCCCAGTACGTCTTCATTGTATATAATACATACACAATACAATATTGTTCATAAAAATTATTTGTTGTCAACGCTTCTCCTGTTCTCTTATTTTCCTCTCTTAACCTCAAATCAATCAAAAAAATGCTTGACCAAAAAAATGCTTTATTATGATTATAGTATGAGCGTAGTACTAAATCATATTAGTATATGGATCATTTTAAACATAAAATAGTGCAACTCCTTTGTATCTTTCTCTATTCCTTGTGGGGAGTTTGGTATTGTCGATCACTATTAGATTTGAAGTTTACTAATGTCAAGTCTGTTAATTAGCTAGAACAACGAAAATCTATAGTTTTTGACTTTTTGGAGTTAGTGTCCTGTTTCTCTTTTGGATCCGTCGTTAATTGGATGTAGCTGATGCGTTAATAGTTGGCTTTTGATTAGCCTTAATTCGGATGGAGTTTGAAATAGTGTAGAACACTTAAATCCAGTTGTTAATTCATATCCCGTTTCTATGTCAATGAGGATTAAGCGGGTTTGTTCCGCAACATGGTATGCACTAAAACAAATTACTGTATAATAAACAATTAAACATACCTACCAAAAGCCAAGACAAGTTTGATCAGCTGGCCGTAAATTGATATTCGATCTCAACTAATAATATCAAGAGCTTTTTAAAAAAATATATTCAATAGTAGAGCGACGAAAAAAGAAGATTCTGTACGATATGCAAAATTAGCTCAAAATATTTGGCTTGACATAATTCTAAAAAAAAAAAAGATTTGGATTGACATAAGTGGTGACTCTTTGTAGATATTGACTCTTAGCTATGGGTATCATGATGACAAACATCAACTATCGATGTTCGCACGGAATTATGAGATACTAATTCGATTTTTAAGTACGGATAATTAGCTATGAATTGAGTTTGGAGTAAAAATATTCGAACTAAAAAGATCGATAATGACAAGTCTCGATTGTGAAAATAGAAAATTTTGATCACGATACTTACTATATTTAGTTATAGATATCAATTCATGTTTATGATAACACTATGTTGAATTATCGATATCGGTATGCAACTTTACAGTGGTAAAATTACAATGCGGAGAGCCAACTTGGCAATGTAACTTTCCAAATATACTTTTGAAAAACATTTTAATTATATATATATTGACGGGAAAGAAAGTAACTATGTTCTTAGAACAAAACATTTGAAATTGTGTACCCTTTGCGAGCTTTAACTATGTAAATTTTTTATAAGTAGATTTTTTATTTAGATTAACGTTAAATCCTCATATCATTATTTTTAGAGTATGCAAATTAGATTACTTAATTTTCTTTTAAATCTTGATATTATCATGATATACAAATTTTTCTTCAAAAACAATATATAGCCAACTAGAAAGGAAAAAAAAAAAAAAGATAAGCGGACGGACAATGAAAATTCAATGAATCTAGACTCTCTCGTCTCGTCGTACAGAAGTGAGGAGAGAGCCACGTGTGTGTGTGTGTCAGTGTGTGTATATATAAAAAATATTTCCAACGGATCAAGTTCCTCTGGTCTAGTCCAGTTCAACTCCGCCAAGTCTCCCTCGAGCAAAATGGCCGATCAACCCCCGACGACCACCCCACCACCCAAACGACCGATTCGGATAATAGCCGGAGCGGACGCGTTCGGGGCCCCACTCAAAGACGCACTGGTCGCCCACCTCCGCTCCCTCCACATCGACGTCCAGGACCTCGGCACCTCCTCCTACTACTCCGTCGCCGCCGACGTCGGCCGCCTCGTCTCCACCGCCTCCGGAGAAGCCGAGATTCGCGGCCTCGTCGCCTGCGGAACTGGCGCCGGCGTCTCCATCTTCGCCAACAAGTTCCCCGGCGTCTACGCCAACACCTGCCTCTCCGTCGACGACGCCGTCAACGCCCGCTCCATCAACAACTCCAACGTCCTCGCCGTCTCCGGCGGCTCCACCCCGCCGGACGCGGCGAAGAAGATCCTCGACGCTTGGCTCTCGACGGAGTTCAAGTCCCCCTGCCCGGCCAACGGGAACAATCCCTGGGACGACGAGATCGTCTCCTTCCTGGACAAATCCCTCCCGGAGATGTCCAAGATCGGGGGCCAACCCGTCCCTCCGGCCGCAGAGCCGGACGACCGGTCGTCCCCCTGCGCGCTGTGTAGTTTAGTGAAGAACAGGAAGCTGGACCCGATCGGGATCATCCCGGGCGGATCGATGAAGATCGTGAGGGAGAGCCCGACTTCGGCGGTGGTTAGCTTCGTCGCGGGGAGTGTGGAGCCGGCACACCGCCACACGTTCGGGCATGACCTGGTGGTGATGAAAGGGAGCAAGCGCGTGTGGAACCTCAGCAAGCGAGCCAAGTACGACCTCGGCGTCGGAGACTACCTGTTCACGCCGGCCGGGGACATCCACCGGGTGAAGTACTTCGAGGACACGGAGTTCTTCATCAAGTGGGAAGGGAAATGGGATATGTTCTTCGAGGAGGATCTGGAGACCGCCAAGGATGTAATTGGGAAGGAGGCAGAGGACGGGTTTGAGTTGGTTAAGTAGTTGCTCGCTATGTGTTCGATGTTTTGCCTCTTCCGCTGGTTTGTGTTGTATTTTTTTTTTTTTAACCTCTCTATGTTGTGTTGCTGTAATAATAAATTCCGTGTCCGAATGTGGTGTGAGCCATTGTCAATAGAACTCTCGTAACAACGTGTCCGTGTCAATAAACTAGATAAATTTTTATCTAGTTTATCGTTGTTGGATCTGAATGCAAGTTTATTTATAACATTCCATGGACATTGACAATAGTTGGATGTCAAAGAAAGAAGCAAACAACTACAATGAAGCTTTCCAAGAAGCTCTCCAGCTCAAAAGGACTTACTTGCTCTCTTCCTTTACTCAAATGTATCTGAACCAGAAAAACCGAAATTCAAAGTCACGAACCAATTACAGTAGTAGTCTCTTCTCTATTCGGTGTCGCAGCCACCATTTTGCACGGGCACCGTGATGCCGAAGCTAGAGTGCGGTTTCGTTTATCGGCTTATAAAGTTTTGGTTAGTTAAAAAAAAGCATGTGCCACTTCTAGAAACGCTCAATTATTAAATCCAACAGGCAGGCATTAATACATTACTCAATTGATCTAATCTTATCTAGTCGATAGCACAATTCATTATTAGAAGTGTTCGAAAATGGATTGGATCCTGGATGTACAATTCATGTTAGGACCATCTTGAAATTGATATTAACCGTTAGATGAGTCCAAATAAAAATTTAGTTAATCTGATAATTTTGGTCCTTTCTCCTTTTCTCTAGTTTTTCTTATCTATAACGTAGATCTAGAAAAAAATGAAATGTTATTTCGTTAGAATCTTGTGTTTTGTTCTTATCTATGACGTAGATCTAAAAAAAATGAAAGGTTATTTCGTTCGAATCTTGTGTTTTGTTCTTATCTATGACGTAGATCTAGAAAAAAATGAAAGGTTATTTCGTTCGAATCTTGTGTTTTGGGAAGGTTGTTATGGCTAGTTTTTTACAAAGTGGTTTTCTTGATATACACTCCATACGGTCATTCTTTACACTAGTTATATAATTGAAAAACCATAGAATCCAAGACCAAAATCAGGGGCGTAGGCAGAAATATTCAGAAGTGGGGGCAATATTATAAAAAAAATTCATATGGACCTCAAAAATTAGTGGAGTCAATGCTTAAATTTTACCCTAAAAATAATATTTATATGGACCTAAAAAATTATGATCTGTTTCCACCAAAAAATAAGTAAAGAATAATAATATTTATATGGGCCTCAAGAATTATAATTTGTTTAAAAAAATAGATAAAGATAAAAGTTATTTTTTATGAGTTCGAAAATTAGTGAGATCAATGCTTAAATTTAGTGAGTACACGTATTAAAAATGAATTCAATCATAAAAAAATAAATAATTAAGTGGGGTCAATTGACCCCACTCATCTTAAGGTGGCTACGCCCCTGACCAAAGTTACCCCGGTGAAATCACGTTATGCCTCGTCATTAGGTCAAATTACCTTCTGGCATCAAAAATAAAATATTTTTCCTTATTTAATAGGTTAAATTTTATTTATAATAATATACAATCCAGAAAAGGGTTTAGGTTACGGCTCCACCATTCATCTACATCTCACAAAACCAGCCATATTTTCCTAAATAAAGACAATCCATCGACATCTGAGAAAACATTAAAGTAAATACATATTGATAAGTAAACATTAGGTCGAATGCCCTATAGCATCTTAGATTCCCTTTTGTTCCATATCCATCGCAGAACCTTGATTATGAAGTTAAGGGGCTGTTGGGTCTTTTCTATTTATGAACATATTCATTCATTTTTAATAATATTTAGCATTCGCATTACAATGGAAGTACCTAGCTTAAAATTCTGTACGGGTAAATACATGGTTCAACCAAGATTCCCATAGAAAAACGATAAATAAAAACCATTGAGAAAAAAACCGAAATCAGGAGCTGTTGGGAATTATCTATCTTGATTCTATGGTTTTTTTTCTAGAATTGGTTCGAGAATCTAAATGATCTATGTTTTTTTGTTCGAAAAAAAATATATGTTTACTTTCTGGAATGTTAAAAGCTTTTAAATTTTTGGCCTTTTGGACCCAAAGGCCCATTAGCGGACTTAAAAGAGTATCGCTACTCTCGGCCCATTATAGGGAAATTACTCGAAAGGAAATGCAAAAATTACTCTTGTCTATAAAAATTTTCGTAAGTCCATGAAAGAAATAGTTACAGCTACCCGACTTGTTGAAGATAAGCCTTATTAAGTGAATACAGAAATTAAACGCCATTAAGCTCAAAGCCTCGTTATTGTACTATCCATTGGTAGTGCCAAACTCAATGAGCGAAAATGCGCAATTTATTACTAAAGGGCATTTGTACCAGAGATACACGTCCTAACATAATTTAACGAAATTATATGGTTCAAAATTCTTGACGTGATTATATATGGTGTAATTTCCTGCAAAAGAAAAATAAAAAAATTACTTTTGCTTCCAGCCATACGTTTGTTACTGTATGCAATTCATCACCAACACCGTAGATATCTCTGATGCTACAGCTATATGAATAAGAAAAATTAAAAAAAAAATGAAGAAGTACTACTAAGCAGAAAAAGAATAAAGTTACTTTAAACAAAGGTGTAATATCCGTAGACTTTACATCAATCGAAATTGAACTAATTAGAACCCGTCAACAACTGGACCATGGTTTGCATGACTCTGACTCGCATTTCCAGAGACATGATGTAATCAGCTGTCTCCCTGAAGAGCACATCCAACTCCATAGATTCAGTGTTAGGAACTAACTTCTTTAGGGTTCTTACCCTACTTTTGATACCACTTCTTTTGTTATCTCCTTCCAAAGGAGAAACCCTTGATCTCTTTATCAAAATGACATTCCCAGTCCTCTTTTTTCTCATGAGATGCCCTCCATTTCTAGGGGTGACCTTTCTTTTTCTGACCACCAATTGGGATGGCCTATTCTTGCCTTCGTTTCCCTTGTCCATCTCCTTCAACGAGCTGATAACAGGGTAAGAAGGGTTTCCCATTTATAAAAAAATATATATTTTTCTCTAAAAAGAACCAGCTTTACTAGCTCGGATCGATTAATCTTCAATCTTCAATTAATCGACTTCCGAGCTAGGGATATAAAAGAAATGGCAAGGTTGAAGTCTCTTATATAATGTGTATGGGAGCTAGCTAGGGTTGGTGACTCATGAGGATAGATAGAGATAATAGAAGAAAAATAGATCAAATAATAATGCAGCTAATTTAGAAACGTGGTTCCACCAAGGACAAGTTCTTAGAAGGTCTCCAAGGGAATGGGATAAATGGTTGATTAATAATATATAAGTCGATAAATATTTGAAATTTTGCATTGTTAATTGAAGAAGATGTGCATGAAAAGATTGAATAACTATTATCTTAATTTTTTTGATTAGATACACAATTTTTGATATAATATTTGAGCGGGATAATTCATAGCTATTGATATCTTTGGTGAGGAGGGCGTTAATTTGCTTAGGGCTTAGGCCATGTTCGTCCAGCTAAATGCACATGCAGCCCATGATGATTCCTCACCCCAACCTCTCTATAACGCCATATCATCTTTCATCAACGTCACACACTCCCTTCTCATCACAACACCCTGGATGATTCCTCCCTCCCACCTCCCCTAATCATTTTTTTAATAAACTAAAATCGATGGGTCTATCTCATTTTCCTCTTCTGGTATTTCCCTCTAATTTAATTACGTATGCGTTGGACCTTTTAATGTAAATTATATGTCTTAGGGCCTTTGGCATCTACTAACATATTAATGGATAAATATTTTTTTTATCATGATTACATCTACTGGATAATTGTATCTCGAATTTTCGTCAATTTGTGAACGCTTTGTAACATCATGTCACATATTTTTTGACCGTGTCAGCGATATATTTTGTGTATGAAATCTATATCTCTTATGAAATAAAATAAATGAAATGTTGTGCAATAAATTAGACTCTGCCTATTAATTATTTTTAGATTTTTGGTTATATATGAAAATTTTAGATAATATTCAAGTAAGTTTGATTCATAGCCGCATACGATGCCACGAAACACCGGAGTCCAGGATTTAACAGGTGTAATTATGTGTAAGAATGTACTTTACACAAAAAATGTGTGCTCTCTATTATAAAATAGTTGATCGTGTTATTATACATTATTATATGTAAGGACCTTCTTTCGGCCGAGTTGACTTCATTCGCAAGTATTAAAGTCCAAATTTTGCTCAAAAGATACATCCTTTGCGTTTTGGATAAACTCCCATTATTATTTATTTTAGGGATCCTGACTAATTATGTACAACACCGTCATTACAGCTCAAAAGCCTTGCGGTTCCACTAATGTAACCTATAATATTAAAGCTAATGGTGGCTGTTTCAGTCCTTGTTCCTGCACAGGAAACCTCTTAAGTGTTTAATTATGGAGGGAGGAAAAATAGATTAAGAGGACGAATGAACACTAGTCAAAGAAATGTCGGCGTTATAACAAAAATGTGGAACAATTATTAGGTCGGTCCTGAATGTTTGAGATAAGGTAGATGCTCTTCTAACATTCATGAACCATATTGTCCAATCCATATATGATTTTTGTTGCTGTAATATTTTATCATTAGGATTTGTAAAGGGCGAATCATGTCCTGGCGTGTTTGCTTCGTTTGCACCTATGAACAAAGAACTTAATTAGAGACAATCTTACAGACATAGATACATGTACCTTGATCACCGCCAAGCATAAACATTATACTCGTCTCAGACTAGTAATTAGTTAACAAATAATCGACTTTTTTTTAATGTTATAAATAATCTTCTCAAAAATAGAGATCGAAAAGATATCAACATATCATAGGTCACAATATCCTCTACCTTCATTTAAGAGGCAGAACTAATGCCAAAGAGCATGCAAGCACATGTAGTTATTGTACATGGAAAAATGTTCATCTTTATAAAATCAATCCAAATGATGTACGTCTAGCCAATTAATCAACGAAAATGTGTAATCGAGTGGCTTTAACCGGCGACCAAAAATAATTTGGAAGAATAAGGAATTGAACTAAAAAAGAACAAAAATAATTTGAGAGAATGAGGAATTGAACTTAGGTACTCAGAGAAAAAATCAAGCACACAAATCACTTAGCTACAATGAATTTAATATTTGGTTGCCCTCAATATAAATATTTAATTCATAACTAGTCTTACATTTTTGGGAAAAGTCCATATACGAGCCTTAATCTCTCGGATATTCCAATTCTCAAAACCAACACCATAATTGTCTTGGTAAAGATATGCTCCACCCACAAGAGAGATTGTAACCCAACAAACTTTTCACTTTTAGGTGATTAAGACTCCTCTTTCTAATATAATTCTTTTTTAAAATTACTCTTTTCCTGTAAATTTATACAAAGAGCCCATTAGTCACCTAAAACTCAAATATTAACTAAAATAATACAAAAATAAAGACAAATTACAAAAAGAGACTCAAAATTTTATTCGTTTAATGCGTATTTTAAACACACATTACCTACCAAATGAACAAACCATTATTCCTATTTGCTCTTTTCCTGTAAGTTCGTACAAAGAGCCCATTAGACACCTAAAACTCAACTGTCAACTAAAATAATAAGAAACTAAAGACAAATTACAAAAATAGACTTAAAATCCTATTTGTTTAATGTGTATTTTAAACACACATCACCCACAAAATGAACAAACCATTATTCCTATTATTCTAATTATTATTTCATTTTTTATATTAATGTGTTCAAATGGTTTGTTCATTCGTGGAATCTCTAAATTTATATATGTTGAAATATATTCTTTAGCAACGTATATCCAAAATCGATGAAGAGCAAGTAATAGAAATGCAGTTTTTTATTACTAGCCATGCAATTAATTGTTTGTCTCTTGTCCTACCTGCTCTACGAGACTATACAGCTTCAACTCTACGTACCCTTAGGACCCTGCATTGGACCCCTCCTACGCCGAAATATTGAAGACAAGGTGCCCCGACGGCCTGAGCGTCAACACCGTTGACCTGGACCTGACACCAACGCTCATGGATAGCGCCTTCTACTATGAGCTAAGGAGCCACCGAGGTTTGCTTGGTTCAGACCAGGCTCTGATGGACACCCCGTCCACCCAGCCCATGGTGATGGAAAACACCAGCGAACCCCCTACCTTGCCGAGGCCATGTTCCACTTGAGATCGTTAGAGGTGCTCACCGGCGACCAAAAGTAATTTGGGAGAATAAAGAATTGAACTAAAAAAGAACAAAAGTAATTTGGGAGAATGAGTAATTGAACTTAGGGGCTCGAGAAAAAAATCAAGCACACAAACTACTTAGCTACAATTGATTTAATATTTGGTTGCACTCAATATAAATATTTAATTCGTAACTGGTCTTACATTTTTTGGAAAAAGTCCATATATGATCCTTAATCTCTCGGATATTCCGATTCTCAAAACCAACACCATAATTGTCTTGGTAAAGATATGCTTTGCCCACAAGGGAGATTGTAACCCAACAAACTTTTTCACTTTTAGGTGACTAAGACTCCTCTTTCTAATATAATTCTTTTTCAAAATTACTCATTTCCTATAAATTTATACAAAGAGCCCATTAATCACTTAAAACTCAAATATTAACTAAAATAATACAAAACTAAAGACAAATTACAAAAATAGACTCAAAATCTTATTCATTTAATGCGTATTTTAAACACATATCATCTACCAAATGAACAAACCATTATTCCTATTTGCTCTTTTCCTGTAAGTTTGTACAAAGAGCCCATTAGTCACCTAAAACTCAAATGTCAACTAAAATAATACAAAACTAAAGACAAATTACAAAAATAGACTTAAAATCCTATTTGTTTAATGTGTATTTTAAACACACATCACCCACAAAATGGAAAAAATCATTATTCCTATTATTTTTTTATATTAATGTGTTCAAATGGTTTGTTCATTTGGTAGATTCTCTAAAATTATATATGTTGAAATACATTCTTTAGCAATGTACATCTAAAATCGATGAAGAGCAAGTAATAGAAATGCAGTTTTTTATTACTAGCCATGCAATTAATTGTTTGCCTATTGTCCTACCTTCTCCACGAGACTCTATAGCTTCAACTCTACGCACCCTCAGGACCTTGCATTGGACCCCTCCAATGCCGAATTACTGAAGACAATGTGCCCCAATGGCCTGAGCATCAACACTATTAACCCAGATCCAACACCAATGCTCATGGACGGTGTCTTCTACTACGAGCTGAGGAGCCACTAAGGTTTTCTTGGTTTGGACTAGGCTCTAATGGACACCCCATCCACCCAGCCCATGGTGATGGAAAACACCGACGAACCCCCCGCCTTACTGAGGCCATATTCCACTTGGGATCGTTAGAGGTGCTCACCGGCGACCAAAAGTAATTTGGAAGAATAAGGAATTGAACTAAAAAAGAACAAAAGTAATTTGAGAGAATGAGGAATTGAACTTAGGTAGAGAAAAAATCAAGCACACAACCACTTAGCTACAATGAATTTAATATTTGGTTGCCCTCAATATAAATATTTAATTCCTAACTGGTCTTACATTTTTGGGAAAAGTCCATATATGATCCTTAATCTCTCGGATATTCCAATTCTCAAAACCAACACCATAATTGTCTTGGTAAAGATATTGCCCACAAGAGAGATTGTAACCCAACAAACTTTTCACTTTTAGGTGACTAAGACTCCTCTTTCTAATATAATTCTTTTTCAAAATTACTCTTTTCCTATAAATTTATACAAAGAGCTCATTAGTCACCTAAAACTCAAATAATAACTAAAATAATACAAAACTAAAGACAAATTACAAAAATAGACTCAAAATCTTATTCGTTTAATGCATTTTTTAAACACACATCACCTACCAAATGAACAAATCATTATTCCTATTTGCTCTTTTCCTGTAAGTTCGTACAAAGAGCCCATTAGTCACCTAAAACTCAAATATCAACTAAAATAATACAAAAGTAAAGACAAATTACAAAAATAGACTTCAAATCCTATTTGTGTAATGTGTATTTTAAACACACATCACCCACAAAATGAACAAACCATTATTCCTATTATTTTATTATTATTATTTCTTTTTTTATATTAATGTATTCAAATAGTTTGTTCATTTGGTAAAATCTCTAAATTTATATATGTTGAAATACATTCTTTAGCAATGTACATCCAAAATCGATGAAGAGCAAGTAATAAAAATGGAGTTTTTTATTACTAGCCATGCAATTAATTGTTTGCCTATTGTCCTACCTTCTCCACGAGACTGTGCAGCTTCAACTCTACGCACCCTTAGGACCCTGCATTGGACCCCTCCTATGCCGAAATACTGAAGACAAGTGCCCTAACGGCCTGAGCATCAACACTATTGACCTATACCCGATACCAACGCTCATGGACGGTGTCTTCTACTATGAGCTGAGGAGCCACCAAGGTTTGGTTGGTTCGGACCAGGCTCTAATGGACACCCTGTCCACCCAGCCCATGGTGATGGAAAACACCGACGAATTCCCCACCTTGCCAAGGCCATGTTCCAATTAGGATCGTTAGAGGTGCTCACGGGCAACAAAAAGTAATTTGGGAGAATAAGGAATTGAACTAGAAAAGAACAAAAGTAATTTGGGAGAATGAGGAATTGAACTTAGGTGCTCGAGGAAAAATCAAGAACACAAACCACTTAGCTACAATGGATTTAATATTTGGTTAACCTTAATATAAATATTTAATTCGTAACTGGTCTTACATTTTTAGGAAAAGTACATATACGATCCTTAATCTCTCGGATATTCCAATTCTTAAAACCAACACCATAATTATCTTGGTAAAGATATGCTCCGCCCACAAGAGAGATTGTAACCCAACAAACTTTTCACTTTTAGGTGACTAAGACTCCTCTTTCTAATATAATTCTTTTTCAAAATTACTATTTTCCTGTAAATTTATACAAAGAGCCCATTAGTCACCTAAAACTCAAATATTAACTAAAATAATACAAAACTAAAGATAAATTACAAAAAGAGACTCAAAATCTTATTCATTTAATGCGTAATTTAAACACACATCACCTACCAAATGAACAAACCATTATTCCTATTTGCTCTTTTCCTGTAAGTTAGTACAAAAGAGCCTATTAGTCACCTAAAACTCAACTATCAACTAAAATAATAAGAAACTAAAGAAAAATTACAAAAATAGACTTAAAATCCTATTTGTTTAATGTGTATTTTAAACACACATCACCCATAAAATGAACAAACCATTATTCCTATTATTTCTATTATTATTTCTTTTTTATATTAATATGGTCAAATGGTTTGTTCATTTGGTGGAATCTCTAAATTTATATATGTTGAAATATATTCTTTAGCAACGTACATCCAAAATCGATGAAGAGCAAGTAATAGAAATACAGTTTTTCATTACTAGCCATGCAATTAATTGTTTGCCTCTTGTTCTACCTTCTCCACGAGACTGTACAGCTTCAACTCTATGCACCCTCAGGACCCTGCATTGGACCCCTCCTATGAAAAATATTGAAGACAAGGTGCCCCGACGACCTGAGCGTCAACACTATTGACCTGGACCCGACACCAACGCTCATGGATGGCATCTTCTACTATGAGCTGAGGAGCCATGGAGGTTTGCTTGGTTCAGACCAGGCTCTAATAGACACCCCATCCACCCAGCCCATGGTGATGGAAAACACCGGCCAACCCCCTGCCTTGCCGAGGCCATGTTCCACTTGGGATCGTTAGAGGTGCTCACCGACAACCAAAAATAATTTGGGAGAATAAAGAATTGAACTAAAAAAGAATAAAAGTAATTTGGGAGAATGAGGAATTGAACTTAGGTGCTCGAGGAAAAATCAAGCACACAAACTACTTAGCTACAATGGATTTAATATTTGGTTAACCTTAATATAAATATTTAATTCGTAAGTGGTCTTACATTTTTGGAAAAAGTATATATACGATCCTTAATCTCTCGGATATTCCAATTCTCAAAACCAACACCATAATTATCTTGGTAAAGATATGCTCCGCCCAAAAGAGAGATTGTAACCCAACAAACTTTTCACTTTTAGGTGACTAAGACTCCTCTTTCTAATATAATTCTTTTGCAAAATTAATCTTTTCCTATGAATTTATACAAAGAGAGGCCAATTGAACTTACAATTAGGCCATTGTAGCTAATTGATAAGGTGGAGAATCATCAACATATCCACCTTATGGATGGGGCAATTGACCACTACAATTTTCTTCGTCGGTACTAAATTATCTGTGTATATATTTATATATCCACTCATCAAAATTCTAAATCATGAACAACGGACACTATTTGGAAAATTATCATATTTTTTCGAACGCATAATTGTTGTCTGAATAACCTAATTGTCTCGGTAGGTCACAAGAAAAATACTTTTTTGCTCATTTCAATTATAACGAGCACCGGAGAAAACATAATTTGCTACCTTGTAAAAACTTAAGCATATATATATATATAGTATGCATATAAGTGTAAAAAAAAACACTGGTCATGTGTCTATTCATCCACGTTTGTGTTATTCGAGTAATCATAATTTGTTACACTTTTAAAGTTTAAGTAACGATCATTCCAAACCAAACTTTTTTATTATTAATATGTTAGAACGAGTAGTAAATATAGTGTTTCTTTCTCCAACAAATAATGAACAGATATGCAACATTGTCATCTAGGATGCTCTCTTAATAATTGTCATCCTCATTTTTTGTAATTATCAGAAAACAAACAAATCCCGTGACGGCGCCTCACATGGATGCACTCATCTGTAGCTGCTTAATTCGTATTTCCTATTCGTTTTTGAGCGATGGTATTATTATTCGACGTGACTTTAATATATAATTTAACATGACGTCGGCAAATCAATGTCGTCTATTCTTCTGAAATTTATCATGTTTAATCATAAATTTCATGAGAGGAACAGTTTGGTCCTCCTTAGATTTATGTTTACACCCATCCAATTTTCAGAAGTAACAAATTTCTTCGCACCCGTAGACAAATTTTTCGAGCTAGGTCACATATAACAACAGTGGAGGCCATTACACTTGCATATATTCAATTATTTATTGATTCGTGAATCCTCGCTAATTAATTTGTAATTTTATTTATGTTTAACTTAACAATATAGTTAAGCACTGGTTGTATACATATGTCAGGTTCTAATAATCCCAATCAAAATTCAATAGAAAATCTAAGGGCTCTTCGGAAAATAGAAAATCCAAGGAAATGGCCGAGCATATCAGACAAAGCAGGAGAAGAATAAATGCCCACCATATGGCCCAAATATTTATGGGCTTTGAATTCAATATAAATCTAAGAATATTTTACGTGCCCAAACCATTTTTTTCACTTTCTAAAAAAATATCGAAAAGACTAATTTTCCTTATTTTTTTTTGTAGATATATGTTCCATCTTTTCGGGCATGGATTTGGTGTGGCTAACTCAGAGCACCATTCAAACATGAAAAATGACGATACATCTAAATACCAAAAAAATGAGTTTTATGGTAACGTACAATAAATATTACATTGCTTGATGTGTAATTAAAAAGCTAATATGTTACTTAGTGCCATCGTGTCTGTATTGTCTGATGAGATCACGTTGCCAACACTCAATTCATTCTACTTCTTTTCTACAGTGAAAATAAGGATCTCACAAGATTATTCGTTTCTTAATGACTCTTTAACAGATTTTATGGTGAGCTTATGTGTAGTAAACGGTATAAGCTGGTGTCCATGGAAAACTTTTGAATTTTATTCTTAAAAAAGAAGCTGATGTCTATGCGAGTTCATCCACCAAGAAAAAGACAAGGAGATGGTTATCTTAATCTCGTAGATTTAATTGGTAACCGTTCGTTGTGATCATGAATACAGCTATATGAAAATTTGATTAACTAAGTCGGTTGACGCATTTTCTCCTATATGTAACCATCATTTTGATGTATTTATTGCAATAAAGTATATCTTTATACATGAATAAAAATATCACTTAATACACAGTTCAAATTTAGTCAAATTCTTTTTTAATGTTGTTACAGTTTAATAAAAAAATTAATTTTTTTCTGCCATTCTCATATTTAAATTAGTTAATATAATAATATGTAAGGTACTTTCGAAAAAAATCGGTGGGAGGAAGAGGAAGAGCGTGGACCTTTGGAAGGTCACAAATAATTAAGTCGCACTGATATATGCGAACACGTGAACGATCCACTTTATTGTTGATAAATGATAATAACAAATTCTTCCGAATCATCAATCTTGGACGGGTTCTCTCAAATCTTTTTTAGGATTAGGAATTCTATCAGAGAAATTAATTAACTATTAAATAAAGACTAAATGGGGTTGGTCCACACGGAACATAGTCAAAGTAAAATTAATAGAAATTTGCATAAATAATTAATATTAATATATACTTGGGAGAGCATGACTCGATTTGAAAGAGAAATTTTGAAGGGAAAAAACTTTTGTACAAGAAATTTGGAGGTTTCTTGTACAATATTATTTTCTATTATTGGTGGCGCCGTTCCACATCTTCCGCTCTTTTGTCTTTTCTATACTACACGTATTCTCAATTATTGGGGAAGAGAATACAAAAGGAAGAGATCTTCTGGTTAGTTTCTGCTTCGACAGTCCAGAAATTCTCCTTTTGTCTTTTAAAATAACTAGATATTTTTACTTTCAAAATTAGAATTCTGGTGCCAGAAGTCGTACAATATCAAATTTGTAGCGCAAATTCTAAAACTGCAGTTTGTTATAAAGCTAATACCGATAAATAATTATTTTGTCAGTTTGAAATAAATATAGAAGTGTAATGCATAAGCTTAATAATTGCAGCATTTTTCGATCATTCACAATTACTTCCCATTTGAGCAAGTTTACCGTCCAGCAACGGATTCTGTGCGATCAATTTCCCACAATATAACTCGGTAAATATTTATTTTGATATATGATCGATTTAGGATAAGCCCGAAATGATAAAGACATTATTTATGTCACATTCTTACTATACTTGCATGCAGAATTTATTTTCAGAAAGAACCGACCGTTAAGAGTATAAAGTATAAACGCGACGTGAAAATAGCTCATATAAAACCCCACCAATAATTGATTAAATTAATCTTCATTGTATTCTCTATTCTCCACGCCAATAAAATTTAGTAGACCAAATTGTATCTCTATTAATATTTTTAATAACATTCGGTTAAATAAATGTTCAAAATTTTGTTCTAAATGAAATCCATTATTTTTAGAATTTATGTGAATACAGATATTTTATATAGTTATTAATTTGAATAATTTCTGAGTCAATGTCTTCGAGCTCTGTGCCAAAAACATTAATAAATAAATGTTCGGGCAGGTAGCGGGAGACGGTGACCTTCACATAACCCGACAAAACTACTTTAAATTATACCAAAATAACAAAATACCCGATAATGTAATATTTATTTTAACTCTCGTTTGTCACTTCTGGAGTTCCTTAACGTATCTCAGAGGAGCCTTAGGTCATACAGAATCAAATAATAACTATTTTACTTTGTCACTTCTCGTTTCTTCTGTTTTTGGCATTTTTTTTTTGTTAAAGCCAGTACCCAGCAACAGCTATAAATAGTTCCCAGCAAAGTGGACGGAAAAGAATAATTTTTTAATGAAAATATCAGTTAGAAGAATAATTATTGCAACACTCAAAATATATAAAAAAAGCTTATTTACCAATTGTTGTTAGCATCGTGGAACAACGATTTTCTACTTTTCCAGAATAATAGAAAACTGTACCTCAAAACGTGGTTCAAAAACCTCTCCATTTTAAATACTTAATTTCGTAGACGATTGCAAATTAGGTTGAATTCAAGAAATAAGCCTACGTGTGAATAATGACCATGTCTGAGATAAAGAAAGCGCCACGTTATTTTTTCTTCCAATAAGTGGAGTTTTATATTTCCCAACGAATCGATATATCTACCAAGAAAAATTACACCAATAACAATAAAAATACTTTGTCCTGAGTATCATATAACACATATGATAAGAAAATGATATATTTATTATGCTATGGCCACATCCTAACGGCTCTTTAAAATGTTATCCTGCATCGAGGTTGGGGGATAAGATGGGACACCGGGGAGCGTATTATCACCTAAACTTGGTCTCATAATAATACAATGAGACTAACGTGGATTACGCTTAAATCTTACTTTCTTGATCTTTCCTTTCTTAAATTCTTGTCGCTGTCCCTTGCAATTTTTTTTTCTCGTTATATTCTATACTTCTTATATTTTATATACTAGATCGACTAATGTAAATTTAAGTTAACAAAAATTTTTAAAAAATGAAAAAGAAATTTAAAAATTTAATATCGATATATTTTAGAAAAACTCTAACTCAAAATTCAATTAAATTAAACTATCCCCTTATTGAGTTGACGTGGTTGGTATTTTTCTCTTTCATTATTTTCCGAAAATATGTTTTTCTTTCATTAGGGTTTCTGTCCGTTGTTATGTGACATGATAAATAATAGAGTAAATTCCCCTCAAGTCCCTAGAGTTTGGTAAAATCACTATTTTCGTCTCTAATGTTTCAAAAAAGAGGATTTTGTCCCCCAACTTTGCTTAATTATCACTCTTAGGTTCCTGGTTCCGGTTTAAGGAAATTTATCCGGTACCCAGGGACCTAAAATGACTATTTTGCTCTTTAGTTAAAAATTAAAAATATATAAAAAAAAAAATTTTCCTGTTTGATTCAGATCGAGGAGATTGAGGACTCTTTTGCTGAAATGAATCTTTTGCCCTTTTGCCCCTTATTTTTTATCTTATTTTTTAAATTTTTAAATAAAGAGCAAAAAAGTCATTTCAGGTCCCTTGTTACCGGAAATTTTTTCTGAAATCGGAACCATAGACATAAGGGTGATAATTAAGCAAGAAATCCTTTTTTTCGTAATAGTAGAGATGAAAATAGTGATTTTAGCAAAGGCCAGAGACTTAAGAGCAATTTGCTCTAAATAATATTTGGCCTTCTCTTACGATTGAAAAAAGGGTGAGGTATCTTCTTCCAAAAGAAAAAAGTTTCAAATAACTCCTTCCCAATATAAAAAAGGGTTAAATATCTCGTGAGTTGAACCGTCTACTTTGAACATGGCTCCGGCACCGAACGCGATCAAGGTAACCTAATCGGAATTTGAATCTTAAGCGGATATTTGCAGTTTTGTTAAGAGTAGATTTTTTTTATTTAGTAGATCAAGTTTTTATAACCTTGCTCACTTACAACCTAGGTGGAACCAGCAAAACTCCAAGCAAAATCAAAACGTAATACAAGGTTTTATTAAGTTTATGGCTAAATTTTGAAATGAAATGAATTAAACATCCCGGTAGAAAATTTGTAAATATTTATGATATTGGAATAAAATTAGATTTAACTATCAAAAACAGTATATACACGCGCCAAATGAAAACTCAGAGTATCCTTTGACACGTAACACATAGAGCCTGTACTTGCGGAAAATGAAAAAAAAAACATTACAAAAATACCAACAAGTTCGATTTTTTTGAAAGGTAAATTATTTTTCTGATCTTACTATAAATTTATTTAATGTAAAATTTCTCTTTATCATAAAGTTACCACTATCGATCTCTCCGTAAGATTCCATCACAATCCTCATCTAATGTAACCCACGTACTTAAAATAGATTTGGAAACCGAATAATTGAGAGCATGCAAGAGGTGTAATCCCAAAAGGCATAAAACTTAAAGAGCGTCTCTGGTGGCTCCACCAAATCACACTACAATTAATGTACTTTCCCAGCCAAAGAGAAAACTACATCGCTTTTCCACTCTATTCATCTTCTCTCCTTCGTTGTGATCATTTATTTGGCCCTAAAAAAAACGCATCCGTAATCACCGTTCATTGGGAAAGCATATGCTTATAAATAATAGCATCAGATTATTTTCGCTGGAACCCTTTCCAAGTTGTGGTTCCTTAGATTTCTTGACCGATGTATCAGAGTTTTTTTACGGAGATCCTTATACTTAGGTGATAATGTTTTCATTATAGATATTTTAATGAATAAGAGAGAAAGTGATAATGTATGGTTCATCATAAACTTTAACAAAATTAATTTTAACATTAGTTGTACTAAATCATATTTTTTAGAAGGAATATCGTAAAATTTTGCCCCACCACTACTGTTTGATTCATAGGGTAGTAGTGTCACGTTTGACTTGGGAATATTAATTTTAGCTTTAATCATGTAAGTAAAGTACATTCCATGTATGCGGGTTTTTGAATTGTATTATGATATAACTTTTTTGTCCATACCGTGTTAAGGGTGTTTTTTGAAATGATCAAATTTTATTGACAACTGTAATATTTACGTGTTATATCGAATTATCATAGCAATCCTTCTTAATATATGTACACTGTGTTTCTTGTTTAAATAAATAATTAATTTGTCACACCTTTTCAGGTTAATATCCATGGAATAGGCTTGATTTGTTTCGAGGAATCTTCAACTTCTAGAGTCTATTTGTTTTATTTGTTTAGGTTTTTAATTTTTTTTTCTTCATTTTTTTTTCGGATAGTAATTTATGGTGAAAACAACGTGGAATCACCTAACCTTCACATTTGCATGGTGAAATTTGATTAGCAAACATATGTAGCTTAATAAAAAAAATATCTTTTAAACTTTTTGACAGATAAATATTATACGTAGAAATATTGAAAATATTAACAATAACCTATCGTTTCAGTAGGCTCCACCCAATTCTATAACGATAAGACTATGAAAACAGAAATAATTATCACAAATTCACAATCACATTTAAACTAATTTTCATTTATACCAATACTTGACTTTTAATCCACAAATTTCATATTAATTTTTCAAACACCTACAAAATCACACGTTTAACATTCATTTTAGATAATTCAAAGTTTTTCATTAATCACTTGGGCACAAAACCCAAAAATACTCAATTGTATTGCGCCAAACTCTTTTGTTGGTTAAAAAATAATTTTCCAGCAAAAAAATTTAGATCCAGATACTTTGAAAGAGTCAACGTGTTCCTAGCTCAACGATACAATGAAATGTAAATATATGAGATTAATTGTTTAAATCTTTAGTTTGACTCTTTTACGTTGTTAAAAATTAACTAAAAAACAACACTTCAGGGGAATGAAAGAACTGTTCGATTCTTTTGGCTAATGGGATAGTGTTTTTCATGAAGGATCTGAGTACTTTTATTTAATTTATTTGTTTCAACTGTCCGTACCCTAATTTTTTTCTGTGATAGTTTAATAAAAAGTATCACGTTTGTAAATTAAGTTAACTGCATAATTTGGTATTGGCGCCGTTATAATTAGTGCGGCTCTCTTTCCTAACCAATTTTAGCGTATTTAAATTATCACTATTTAAACCGATTAAATTTAGTTTCACACTGTAAAAATTAAAATCGGCTGGACCAGTCAAACTACTCGTGTGAACGCGTCGACCAAAACCTTTGGTGTCGGCAGGCCACTCTGTCGATCAAATCGGAAATGCGCGATTATGTTTCTGCCCGCCTTACAGATTGATGTTTCCCTTTCCATAGATATAAAAATGACAAAAAAAATCATTTTAATATTATGTAATTTCACTTCAATTTTCTATGGTTTAAAACTCACAAATCGTATTAATTTTGTTAAATTTTTATCACTTAATTTTTTTTACTCCTGATTGAAGACCGGATGAAATGATAAAATTGAAAAGTTAGTTAGGTTTTATTGAACCACGAAATACCCAAGTAAGAAAATATACCGTTAACAAAAAGAAATTGACTACAGTTGCCGGTCGTCGACATCTTGTTGCCATTCGTTTAAAATTAATTTTGTTGTATTTTGAATTTACCCAAACTATCACCAAATTTACGACATTTGTTACGTCCGTCTTTCTGTTTTTGGTGAGAGGTGTTACGTTTTCCTTCATGTACTAGATAATAATATAAAATTTAAGCGTCATAAACGTTAGTCTGTCTCCAAGACAAAAAAAATTAGGATTCACTAAAAAAATCCACAGGCCAAGAGAGGCCCATATCCTCCAAATACATATAATTAGAAAAACAAAGAAAAAGGAAACAAGCCAAGATGTTCAATTCTATTTGAACAAAGCAACATGTCTGAAAATAGAAAACATGTCCGAAATACAAATAGAACCTCACCTCACCTCACCTCACCTCTTCTCAACTTCCCCTTAAAAAATCTCACCACGTTACTTCTTCTAAAAAATCTCCCTCTCTTCCTACAAAAAAAAAAAACTCCCTCAGAAAAAGAGAATCATTTGCTTAATTATTTTTCGGGTTTGTTTGATCCGTCCAAAAATGGAAAGGACAGAGGCAGGAGTCAAGGTAGAAAACACCAAGAACATCAGCCTAGGATCTTCATTTTACACTACTAGCTTTCCACTTCGGGGTTCTTTTGAGTACCCTCTAAGTTATCAGGTAGAAGACAAGGTTGGTGGTGGTAATAATAGCTCCCTAGGGTTTATGGAGCTACTGGGTATCCAAGACTATGGCAATTATAATAGTAATAATAATCCATCTTCCATTTTGGAGATGGTCCAGCCCCCATATAGCACAGTGCAACTCGCGGGTCCTCCTCCACCTAATACTCCACCTTGCACCAGTAGAACTCTTGTACCTAATACAAACAACCAGCCCGGGACCCCTATCTCGTCGGCTTCTAGCGAAGCGTTGAACTACGGGTCACAGGCCAAGTGTTTGGGTGGCGATGAGGATGAAGAGGGAGGCGGTGGTGATGGACAAGAGGACCATAAGAAGACTAAGAAAGGGTGAGTTTTATGTTCTTTCCTCTAAAAAAATGTTACTGTTTGATGGTCTTTGAGATGAATATATAAATTTGGGTCTTGTGGCTGTGGTTTTTTTTTTTTTCCTTTCAAGGTTAAGGCCCAAGAAGAACAATCAAAAGAAACAGAAACAACACAGAGTCGCATTCATGACGAGGAGCGAGGTCGATCATCTGGAGGATGGCTACAGGTGGAGGAAGTACGGCCAAAAAGCTGTTAAGAACAGCTCCTTCCCTAGGTATACTAATATATACTATATATATTCCCCTCCCCGATTATAATGGTAAAATATTTGAATTCATTGAATAAGATTTTGAGTTTAAGTTTTACAAATATAAAATATGATCTGACAATGTTTGATTCATGATAACATAAATTTCACCGAAGAAATGATATATATATCTCTATCCTTTCTACTTGAGGTTATTTATCGCTGATCCTGGTTCAATTCCTATGTTGCACTTCCTTTCATGTTTAGTTATGTGTGTTTACACATGTGATAATTGCAGGGGTTATTACCGCTGCACCACTGCATCTTGTAATGTGAAAAAACGGGTGGAAAGATCCTTCACGGACCCCAGCATAGTTGTGACAACCTACGAAGGCCAGCACAACCATTGCGGCCCGGTCATGGTCTGTCCGACCTTCACCGGGGCCTCCATGGACCGGCTCTACTCCACTGATGGTGCATTCGGTATGCCGATGCAAACAAGAGCTCCTCTTCATCATGAGCAGCAACATTTCCTGAACCCGCATAATTTAGGAGGCTTTGGTTACAATGCGAGTGCTGAAAATACTAGACATCTCCATGAGAGGCTACTTTGCACCCCACAAGGTTCAAACCTGCTTCCTTTTCCCATGTTTAAGGAAGAATCCTAGAGGAAAATTGCAGATATGTTGCTTTTGTAGCTAAAACTTTTAACATGCAGACACCATTTCTCTCATAAATCCACTTCATTTTAAGGCAGGAACTCTTGCACCATTGTTGGGGTTCATAGTTGACCTTCTGGCCACTTTGTTTTCCTTCCAATCTTTCTATTATTTACGGTTAGAACATTTATGTATACATAATATCTGCCAAGATTCTGTTTATTAATGCAGTCAGAGGGTTAAGAAATAGGAATGAGAGCTTTACCAGAGAAAATGAAACTTGACTAACCACCGATCTGATCCGTCACGGGTATCTATGATCTATCTCTGCATAAATTTGAGGAAGAAATTATCTGGTTTTATGCAAATGATAGAAAGTAATATCATTCCTGAGTGTCAATTTGAACAATGTCCTAGCTGGTGTCATCATCAAACAAAATCATTTTTTTTCTTTCCGTAGAAGCATAAAAATGCAAAGGAGAGCAGATCTAGGTGTTGTGGTGAGCATTACAAGGCAAGTAAATTGATCGGTAACACGGTTCTCAGTAGTCCCTACAGAAAAATGTGATCTCTTCAACCCCCTGAAACCAGAAACATGGAGCTTTGCCCTGCAGTTAATAAATGGGTGAACGTTGCAGAGACTATCAACCAGAAGGCTTACATTCCATTTTGGACCAATAGATGTACCGCCCTAAATCCACCTTCAATGATGACAGCCCTCTCGGGGAACACAAAGCCAAACACTGGTTCGAGTGGGCAAAGAGCAAAGCATACATTTCCTTGGTGACAATATAGTGAGATGCCATGTGGTTTGACCGTGAACTTCGGTGGCATATATCTTGGGCCATGGAAGTAATCCAAGAATGCTGAATACCCTGTTAAATAACAGTTATTATGAAGCACCTCTTCAAAGAAGGCATACAAACACTTAACAAGAACAACAAAGATTCTAATATCCAGTATGTCTATTTCTGACAAAGCAATAATTTAGTTAAAACACTCTGTGAAACACCCAACCTGCATACAGAGAGAACAGATAATAACCAGGACTTGAATAAATTACGTTCCACATTCAACTATGCATGTCACAGGCATTCGTTTAGTCACTTCAAAGGAAACAAACCAAAGTTAGGTAGCAAACTTGTGGGTCTTCCAGATTACTCGAAATTGAATAGATGCAGAAAAATAAGAGGACACGGATCAGCAACTCACTAGTATTTAACCAAACTGTCCAAAAAGACTCGTATATTAGTACATGAAATTTTCAGGAAAAGGATGCTTCAGCATGATTAAGTTTGCATTAACGTAATCTATCCTTGCATAAACTTCAAAGCACCAACAAACGTCTACTCATCCGTATGCAGTTGAGCCCATGTTTGGCTTAGCATTGACTGGATGACATATTCTTCACCTCTCCAAGTCTCGTGTTGTGAGTATTGACCAATAGGAATAAGAATAAGTAGCAATTAGCTTTTACCAAACGAGGAAATGTTAATCAATCACAATATCTTAGTTACCATAAGAAAATTTTAGAAAGGCACGTGCATTGTTCTCTGTCTCTCTCTGGCAGGCATATCTCTGCATGCACAGCCTCAGATTGCCCCCAAAAATACTTATTGCGCAAGTTCATCTAGAAATCATCAGTGAAAGGGACCTCACTACAGAAGATAGTTTGAACTTATTCAACTCTAATCCAATAGCTTATGTAGCCAAAATTGCCTTCACATGTTAAACTGGCAGCTTTAAATGTGTTCATTGTTCATTAGATGGACAAATAACTGGTAACTTCCACAAATGACACAATTATAATAGTACTTGTCTACATAGGGACAGACATACGACTACTGACAAGAACATTGGATTATCAAGCCAATCAAAACTAGCAAAAACATGGGAACAAGATAGGCCTTTTTTAGGTTCCAGATCAACCAGGGGACAAACACAAGCCAAGATTAGACTTACCCATGAAACTAAACAGAGTCATTCATTCTGCTCTGGAAACCAAACAGACAATAAATAAATTGTCATCGAGATAACGGAGCAGGTTTGGGCTCTCTCCGGCATAGGCACCACCCGCTGCGTTGGACGGCTGCTGGTGGCCGGGGCAGGGGTAGAAGCCAGGGTGGGCCCACACGGGTACGGCGGCTGGCCGATGTTGCTGATATCGAGGATAGTGATTCGGGCACGCGTGGTGGTTTTGCTCCATTGCGATGTTCAATTCCGGGATAATTTGCTATTCGTAGAACTTATTAATTTAGATTCTATTTGTTTAATATTAATTTCTCAATAATTAAAGCTCGAGACGCAGTTAGAAAAATGTCTCCAACAGACAATAACTAAATTAGTTTTTATCAACTGATAATGACTATTTTTCCCTTATTTTTTTCGATCTTCAGTTGTTCACACACTTCCAAATATATTAGGAGGATAATATTTCCTCAAAAAGAATATCTATTTTAATATGTTATATAATGACGATATATCTCCTAACCAGGAAAACCTCACCGAAACACAACTATAAGAAACCAAAGTCTAATTGATTTGTATAATAAAAAAAAGAATATCTATTTTAATATGTTATAATGACGATATATCTCCTAACCAGGAAAACCTCACCGAAACACAAGTACACAACTATAAGAAACCAAAGTCAAGTTGATTACTATTTCCTGTTTTTCCGTTACCCTCATTAAATAAGACTAAATTATTACTAATTAGCGCTGCCTTTTCTCTTGGGAAGTACTTATCGAAAAGAGGACTATTCGGACCAGTACTAATTTGGTTCCAGTCCAATCTCCTCTATTTATATACCAATGACCCCTCCCCTCTCGGGACCATAACTGACTCCACCAAAACAAACAGTAATTGAATAGCTAGGCTAGAGATCGACCATGACGTCAGTAATGAAGACATGTTTCGAGGCACGCCAGGCCTATGACTTTGGCTTTGGTAGGGTTGACGCGATGGTGACGAGCTTGGGCGACGTCGTGGATCATTGGATCGAGAGCGTGCTGGAGGGACACCGTGAGGGACAGAATATCGTCGTAGGGTTGGAGTGCAAGTTCTGGGGAGACATGTCGGAAGACAGGATTGCCACATTGGTACTCTGCGTGGACTCGATGTGCTTCGTCATCCAGCTCGCTTACTTGGACGACGTCCCGGTCTCTCTCGTCGACTTCCTATCAAGACTCGACGTCGTCTGCGTAGGGAAGGACGTGAAAGAAAATAAAAAGAAGTTGAGGTCCGAGTACGGAATTATTCCTGGGAGGACCAAAAACATTTGGAAGCTTGCTGCACGTTTCTATCCCGACAAGTTTCGTGTTGTTGGCTGTCGTGATTTGAAGACCCTAGCTAAAGGGATGGTGGACCTCCACATGCCCGAACCCAAGTTCGTGGGGCGCAAAGACTGGCGTAAGCCGTACCTCGATGATGAGGAGATCGAGTATGCTTGCCTTGAAGCTTATGCTTCTTGCATGGTTGGCATGGAGTTTCTCGCATGATTGGGTATTTGGGTTTGACGAATGTTACTTTTTTGCGTTCAGATTTCTCTTGGATTTGTTATTTTTATATTTTGTGGTAGTTGCATCAAGACAATTTTTTTTTTTTCGGATACAATTCCGACGCACTAGTTGTCTATTCGTTTACATATCTACTTTTTATTGCATCCAATATTCAGTTTCGGCAAAATTGCAGATTTCTCCTAATTTGTAATTTATATATTTTATGGTTGTTAAATCAAGATTCTGGATCAAATTTTTTATTTTTTTTAATTTCTGGATGATCGTTCCGACGCTACTCACTAATTGTCTATTCGTTTACGTATTTACTTTCTGTTGTAGCCGATGTTCAGTTTTGGCTATTTGCAGTTTTCAAAGTTGAAAAAATCTAAGGAAGATTCATAACTTGTTGTGGCTGCTGCCATTGAAATATTATGATTTGCATACGGGTACGAACTTGAAGAATTGCCGCGTAATTATACTGATGGTTTATTGGCTAATATAAACACGATCAAAACAGAGAATTATAATCGAATAACTTAGCAGCCACACAGTAAAGTCACACAAGAACTATACATGAAAGCATTTCCATACGGTACTCCGCCAGATTCATGCGTTTATTTAAAACTTTTCTTTTTCTCCTTTGATGGACCCGTAGATGGGCCACCTCGGGATAAACTCCTTCATATTCACTTAGGAGATCCGAGGGTGCCACGGATTGCGTACGGGACTTAATCAGGGCGGACCACATGGTAAAGATTATCGCAATTGTTCTACTTAATTTTTTTTTTATAATTAGACATATTTTTTAATGTATATCTTTGCTAAAATTAATTTATCCATTAAAAAATTAATGTATATCCATAAAAAAATTAATCAATTTATATATTGAAAACAAATTTTAATTTTTTTAATATATATATCTCTGCTAAAATTAAAAATTATTCTATTAAAATATTAATTAATTTATAGATTGAAAACAAATCTCGATAAAATCAGGTATATTGTCTTCACTTTTAAATTTTTTTGACTAGTTCCCTAAAACTAATAAGAGAATCGTACTTACTAGATTTAATTTCATACACAGATCTTCATAATTAGTCACGCGTAAGAGATTTCACTGTAGTAATTCGTGAAGCAACATTATAAAAACATTATTTGTTATGTCGGATGAAATAGCCAAACAACAAAAATTTTACAATGAGACTATAATTACGCGTACACGCTGGTAATTAGGTGATTTTAAAAATAATGATTTACATAGCTCAATATCTTTTCAAATTGTAATCATATTGAACATATATAAACTTTTTACAAATTAAAAAAAATCTAATTGATTACACTTTACTGTTTTCCAGTACCCCTCATTAAACAAGACTTAACTGTTCCTAATTATCGCTCTCTCTTTCCTACTCAAAAGACGACTATTCGAATCAGGACTTCTTCGGTTCCCAAGGAATCCCGTCTATTTATATACCAACGCTCCTCTCTGCGAACCCTAACAGTCTCCACCAAACAAATAGTGTTATTGAATAGGCTAGGGTTCGACGATGACCGAAGTGACACGCTCGTATAACTTCGGTCTCGGGTTGGTAAACGCGACGGTGACCAAAAGCGGGGCAGTCGTGGATGCATGGGTTCGCGAAGTGATGGCTAGCAACCGTCTAAGCCAGAACGTCATCGTAGGGTTGGACTGTGAGTGGCGGCCAAACACCACCTCAACGATGAACAACAGGGTGGCCACATTGCAACTCTGCGTTGGCTCGAGGTGCATCATCATCCAGCTCGTCTATATCAACTACATCCCGGACTCCCTCTTCGGCTTCCTAGCGAACCGCAACGTTGTCTGCGTCGGGGTGGAGGTGGACAAAGATGTAGACAAACTGAATTACGAGTACGGAATAACTGTTGCGAGGACTGAGGACCTAAGGGAGATGGCTCTACTTCGAATGCCCTACCAGTTCAGTGGCCGACCTGGGTTGAAGACCCTGGCTCGAGAGGTCGTACGCCTCCACATGCCCAAGCCCGAGCGTGTTTCGCGCAGCGACTGGCAGACACGGTATCTTGATGACGAGCAGATAGAGTATGCATGTCTTGATGCTTATGCTTCTTGCCAGATTGGCATGAGGCTTCTGTCCTAATTGGGTTTGACGACGTTGGTTGGTGAACTTTTTATCTTGTGAAGGTTTTGTTTCTTGCTTGCTAGGTTTGTTGCGTTTTATTTGATGGTTGTTGTTCCATCAAATCTGGGTCTTAGGTTTGTCTTTTAATTTCCAGCCTTCCAAGATATTTACTTTCTATTTCATCAATGTCCTAATTCTCGCTATGTTTCAGTTTTCATAGTTGCAAGTTCCTGCTATTGATTTCCAGCTTCTTCTGGTTTTTTCTCTTGTGATATTATGATTTCCATGCGGATACAAACTCAAGAATTGCTGCATAATTTCATTGATGAGTTCTTGTTTAATAGATACCCAACCGAAAACATAGATTTGGAATCGTAATTTTTAGAAACGTTTACTGTGTCCATTTCTTGGTCTATGCACCTAGAGATAAGTTTTCGACTGCTCTTTTTTTATTAGGTTCCATCCTATCAATGGATTGAAAAGGATATAAAAATTAATATAAATAAAATTTGTCTCTTCTCACGCCATTCTCAATATTATAAAATAATAAAAAAAAAATGAAAAACAAACAAATCAATGGGCGCCTACAAGAATGGGCAGACCTGATAAGAATAAGGCGACAATGACGTCACAAGGCCATGCTCGGGCTTCCTGTCCAAGCCCACCAAACCGCCTTAATACCCGTGCCATCTAATTAAATAGACAAATCCCTCCAATCCCTATCTTCTTTTAGTTTTACCCCCCATCACTCCAAAATTATTAATAAAACACACCTTCACCAGATGA
>SOPF01026909.1:74949-102922 GCA_012979155.1 Hypericum perforatum
CCCCCATCACTCCAAAATTATTAATAAAACACACCTTCACCAGATGATGCCACGTGTCACATGTAACTAATCAATGACATGTAATCCACCACGTGTCTCATCGAAACCCCTCGAAGACCACCTATATAGAGGACCTCCAAGTCTCCTCCGTCCCCCAATTACCTTTTTTTCCTCATGGCAGACGTACGAGATATGGTAAATCTCGTTAATTAATCACTTAATTAGTCATTTAATTGATTAATTACCTTTTAAAAATTCGTTAATTTTTTTTTAAGGTTGAACCGGATCACGAGAAGAGGCTAAAGTACCTGGAGTTCGTCCAGGTGGCGGCGATATACGCCGTCGTTTGCTTCGCCGCCGTCTACGAGTACGCGAAGGAGAACTCCGGCCCCCTCCGGACCGGCGTCCAGGCTGTCGAGGACGCCGTCACAGCCGTCGTCAGTCCCGTCTACGACAAGTTCCACGACGTTCCCTTTGAGCTCCTCCTCTTCGTCGACCGGAAGGTCGGCGAGTCCCTCGGAGAGGTGGAGAGGCACGTGCCGGCCCTCGTGAGGCAGGCGGCGAGCGAGGTCCACCGTACCGGTCTCATGGACGCCGCGACGAGCGCCACGAGGACGGTGTACGGTAAGTACGAGCCGGTAGCGGAGACTTACGCGGTTTCGGCTTGGAGGCGGCTCAACCGGCTCCCGCTGTTCCATCAAGTGGCTGAGGTTGCGGTTCCAACCGCGGCCTACTGGTCCGACAGGTACAACCGCTCCGTCTGCCTGGCCGCCGAACGGGGGCTCCCGGCGGTGTCGTATCTCCCGCTGATCCCCGTCGATAGGATCGCCAAGGTTTTCGACGAGGGCTCGGCCTGTGGGCCCGACGTCCCCACCATGTACGCGAATTGAGATTCCCATTAGGAGGATCGGATCCGGTTTCGCGTATTTGATTTTGTCCCGAATTGCAAATTTTGATTTTGTAAGGGGGCAAAATTGGAAAGTCCTAAAGAAAGGAAGGGGAACACAAGTTTGTCAGTTGGTAGTGAAAAACTAGTTTCCTTCGGGGAGGGGTATTGCTGGTTACAATTTCTTGCGTGATTCACGAAATTAAGCTCTCCTTTTTCTGTGATGTGATCTTATTTGTTTTATAATCCGTAGTCATGAACCACGCTAAACACTGTCGAGATGTACAAGTACGTCATTCGTCGTTTAATCAAATTATTTAAGTTTTTTGGCATATCTTAGAAAAGCTATCACATTAGAAAATGACTCCTGACATAACATTGTTGTCTTTTTTTTCGGTTTTTCTTATTTAATTTGTACAGATTTGTGAAAGTTCTCTATTAAAAATTGAACATTGTTTAATCTCACTAGTTCAAAGTGTGTCGATCTCAATGTGTTTGAATGTCTTTCCAAGTGACTAATTTGATAGTTAATTAGCAAAGAAACATCTCCGTGAAAACAATTTGTTAACATAATGAATGTGGTATAAGAAAAGAAACACTGTTACTTTATCAAATGATTTCCACCTTTTGATTGCCGAGAGAGTTGGGCTTCCGGAGTACTTCTATGCACGTTGCACATTTACGGTGGCTGATTATTGGCAGGATGGATGTTGGCACTTACACAGGAGCTTCTGTAGGGCTTTTCCTGCCATTATTCAAGATATCCGTCGGCACAGGCTTGGACCTCCGGGCAGCGACAGGATGGTCTGGTTTCATGCTCGCGATGGCGTTCTCACTTCCAAGGCGGTATATGATCATCTGCGCCCATCACACCTACCGGTACGCTGGGGCTCCTAGATCTGGGGTGCAGCGATCCCGCTACAGAGGTCAGTGTTTCTTTGGCGAGCCATCCTTGAGGCTCTACCCACTATAGATGTTATGACTCATCGGGAGTTTGTCGGCCCGAGTGTGTGCTGTTTATGCATGGCAGAGACAGTCACTGGATCATGTGTTGACCCGCTGCCCGATCGCAGCCGCATTTTGGAGGTTTGTTTTCGGCTTATTTGAGGTCCAGTAGCGACCTTTCTGGAGTCTTACTGAGCTTGTCGCCGAGGTGATGCAGCAGCGATTTAGCCCTCAGGTTGACGTTCTATGGCGTGTGGCAGTGGTCATCGCAGGCTGGTTATTATGGCAGGAGCGCAATGCGCGCATTTTCAGAGAGCAACGCTGGAGCCTGGATACACTACTTCTACTTTTCCGACGCCTAGTGAGTGAGACTGTTGTTTTTGACTCCGGGCAGTGCTTTCTCTCGCAGCGAGAGCAGGTTTTACTCCGCGACCTCCACATTGCACTGAGGTCGGGCCGGACGCCGCGCATTGTCGAGGTCACTTGGCGGTGCCCCCCTCCGGGCTGGCTCAAGTGCAATACGGATGGTAGCTCGATGGGAGCCCCGGGACAGGGTCGTTCAGCTGGTGTGTTCCGTACTTCCAGAGGCTTTGTGCAGGGCTGTTTCAGTCACCCCACTTCGAGCTGCTTTGCCTTTGAGGCGGAGCTACTGGCAGCGATTCTGGCAGTCGAGTTTGCACACGCGCATGGATGGCACAGACTGTGGTTAGAGACCGACTCCATGTACGTGTTGTCGCGGTTCCAGGTGTTGCAAGCGGAGGTCCCCTAGCGCTGGCGAGCTCGTTGGCTACGCATGCTACAGCTCCGAGATCAGATGCAGATTCATATCACGCATATTTTCCGCGAGGGCAAATATGGCAGCCGACGCTCTGATGCACCTCACGGAGACTGGCTGGTGGCACTCTTACCCAGCTTCGCTTATCAGTCATATCGGCCGCGATATGTCCGGACAGCCCTATTATAGGTTCGTCCCTTGACGATATTACTTTGGCTGCCTCTTGATGTTTTGCCTGCCCTGACTACCAGGAGTCCAGGCTTGTTGGCTAGCATGGGTTCAGGCTTGCCTTGCTTTGTCCTCCCACTTGACTCCCAGGCTTGTTGGTTAGCTGGTGAGGAGTGGTCATGCCCAACCTGACGACCAGGATTGTTGGTTTCGCAGGCGTGTTGTGGGCTTCAGACGTTTTTGTATCCGCTTTTTATTTTATTTGATAGGAGTTCTTTAAAAAAAAAATTTCCACCTTTTGGAAATTCAATACACTAAAATTATATTAACCAAATATATATTCTAAATTTGTAACTTAATTTGATTTTTAAGTAAGATAACTTCGAACATGACTTGTCAATGTTTGTTGAACATACATTTCTCACTGTCCGAAACAGCCATTTGAAACCTCTCTTTTCGTCGTATAACAAACAGTGTACCAGTATGTTTGTCTGTGATGGTTGAAATCAATAAAAATGCACTTTCAATAAGACCATCCGCACCCCTGCCCCTGCTACAGTTCGTGCCCTGGGCACCACGTCAGCGTGACCTTGCTCTCAGTTTTTAAGCCCACACCCCTGCCCCTGCTACAGTGTTCGTGCCCCCAGCCACATCAGTTTTTTTTTTCAGCTCAGCTTTTTAAAATGCAGCTAACTGTATCAAACTCGTATATTTTTTCGTGTAACTTCGAACACGCTAAATTAAAATTCGAATCACGAAATTTGTCGAAACGAAAATTTTATTAAATTCAAAATATATTACATGAGAACTTGGACCACACGTTTGTTTTTTTACCGAAAAGGTTCTTAATCTGGATTCAAAAAATTGTAAAAAATTTACAAAAAAAATTAAAAAATTTTCATTTAGACAAAAAAATTGAAAATGTTGAAAAGAAATTTTTATAAATTTTTTTCGATTTAAAAAAAAATTTTAAAAAAAAATTAAAAAAAAATTAACTCGACCTGGGTGACGTGGCCCAATCAGAGCGGGCCACGTCGCCCGGTCAAGGTCGCGCGTCTGGGGCGCCGCTCGCCCCCCTGACACGCGAGGGCGAGGCGCGTGTCAGGGAGGCGCCCCGTCTGGTCCAATGGGGGGGTGACACGTGGCCCGCCCAGGGCGCATTGATTAGAGTTGTTACTTGGGATAATTGCCCTCGCCCCCCTGGGGTTTGCGGAAATTAGTGATTCAGCCCCTCTATTTTTTTTAATTATTATTTAGCCCCTCTAGTTTGTGAAAAGAGTATTATTTAACCCCTGTTGCCGGAATCAGCTCTTTTCTCCGGCGAAAATGGACCTAAGATTACTAAAATACCCTTTTCCTTTAAAAAGTAAAACAATAAATTGAAACACAATCATAATTCGTATTGAGCTGAAATTTTTCATGAAGCATTCTAAAAATATACATGATTTACTTAAAATATTTCAGAAATTTTGGAGGCACACAAGTATTTTTTTTATTTTCCAACCTGCCAAAATTTTATAAAATCATATAAAATAGAAAATTTGTTTAATTGGGCTGAAACTTGTCTCATGTGTTCTTAAGCATATTTAGTGAATTTAGGACCGAAAACTTATTCTATGTGTCCTTATGCATCTTTACTAAAGACTGTATCTTTACTAAAGACTCCATCCTTAGTAAAAAAATTAATTAAAACTCTATATTTTTGGTATCCCCAGAATTTTTCAAAATTGGCCCGTGAGAATCTAGACTTTTTGATTCCTAAATTTATTAAAGATGCTTAAAGACACATGGGACAAGTTTCAGCCCAATTAGACAAATTTTCTATTTTATATGATTTTACAAAATTTTGGCACGTTGGAAAATAAAAAAAATACTTTTGTGCCTCCAAAATTTCTGAAATATTTTACGTAAATCATGTATATTTTTAGGATGCTTCATGAAAAATTTTAGCTCAATATGAATTACGATTGTATTTCAATTTATTTTTTTACTTTTTAAAGTGAAAGAGTATTTTCGTCATCTCAGGTCCATTTTCGCCGGAGAAATCGCCGGATTCCGGTGATAGGGGCTAAATAATACCCTTTTCACAAACTAGAGGGGCTAAATAATAAAAAAAAATAGAGGGGCTGAATCACTAATTTCCGCAAACCCCAGAGGGGCGAGGGCAATTATCCCTTGTTACTTTTATGCATACCCATTAAATTGGTTGCACTAAATCAATCACAAGGATACAAAGTATTCAAAGCAGACTCCATTTAACTATTATCGGTAGCTCAAAAACATAAAATAAGTTAACATATTACAAATTCAATTTGATAGTTGCACAGAATACAACTAACGATTGCACTCCAGACAATTCATTGGTGCAATATATACGAATAATGTAATACCATATACATACATAGTGGTCACATTTTTTCGTTTGTTCCATGAGTCGTATAGAAAGAAATATCATCACCAAAAAAGTCATAATCTATTCTCATTCTTTCGTCATCCTAAAAATATTTCCAATCTTCTTCTCAATGTCAACCAACCTTATTACGAAAATGTATTTGCAATCTTCTTCTTAATGTCAAACAACTCATTTCGCAACGATATATTTCCAATCTTCTTCTCAATGTCAACCAACCTTATTACGAAAATGTATTTGCAATCTTCTTCTTAATGTCAAACAACCTCTTTTCGCAACAATATATTTGATAGTGAAGTCATGTGAAAACTAAGGTTGACCTTCAAGCACCTATAGACAACACATCGTATGAAGACCGAAACAGAACACCAAAATCCTCCTTGATTCAACATCTTCTCTCATTGAATTCTGACAAGCCTCGTTTCAATCATAATATGTTTGAAATTTCTCGAGCATGCAAATATGATTATATGCTTTGCCATGAAACACTTGATAACATAAACATCATTTTCTCCATTGAATTGCATTCTAATCGTTAAAGATAATAAATAACTCTTCAAAATTCATATATCTAAAATGCCACACATAACTGAACAAGATTTTCGTCATAAATAGAAAGCATCAAGTTCTACATCAAAATCAAATTCCGCATTATTGAAGACAAAAAAATGTGGCAGAATCAGTGAAGATATTACGCTGCTTCGTGAATAGAATCTGCCTCCATCGACACAGAGCTTGGAAGAGGTTCTAATACATCGAGTACTTGTCTGCAACATCGGGCCAGAAGGTCTTGTAGATCGACAGTATGATCGGGAGTATCCCCACCAAGGCGAGCTGAAGCTGCTCAGAGCTGCTTGTTTTCACGGTTATCTGTCCGGACATTTTGTTGTTGAGCCCTGCACGAACTGCTACCTTGGAACCTCTTCCAATCGAGAACTGAGACTGAAGATTGGCACCAAGTGCCAAGTCCCCTCTCCACTTAACCAGCGACAAGCCTAAAGAAGACTGGTCCTGTTCAACAGGGTAGTCAGCATCTTTCAGTCGCACTTCCACATTGGCCCCGTACGCCGAATCTCCCTGAGAGCGGACAGTGCCTGTGCTGCCAACTAATGTTAAGCGCTTCCCGAGCGAGATCTGATCCTCAACCTTGACTCCAGTAGCAATATTTTTGCCCAAATATGTAACAGAGACTCCAGCACCACTCTTGTTCTTCTTAAAGTTCTTAAACTTGGTTTCCCCTCTAACCACATATGCAAGTTGCTTTCCAACATTTTGAATGTCAAAACCAACCATGCTTGATCCGGAATCTCCATGCTTTGCAGAAATTGAAGAGTCCAGATGGAGGCTGAATTCTTTCTTATCCTTTGTTACCTGAACCGCAATAGTAGCGGGAAATTGATTGATAACTGCCAAGCTTTGTTCCACGTTCACTCCATCATACCCACAATCATGGTCCCAGCTGTGGCTGTCGAGAACTGGCCTTGCAAGGAACTGTGAAGTTGGCTCCAAGAACCGGTACCTGTAGCCTGGATTGTCACTGTCAAATGAAGGTGGCAGAACCATGTCAGGTAATGGAACTGGAACAGAAGCAGGAGCTCCACCATCTGCATCGTCATCTTCTAGGTCCCCCCTGTCACCTCCGGCAACTTTCCCTTTCTTTTTCATCTCTCTAATTATTCTCAGCTTCTGCTTCCATTGCTTTTTCTGAAGAAGCTTCACTCGATAATCATATTCCTCCAAGTAAGCTTTTTTCTGCTCCCCAGTGAGTTTTGCTAGCTGGTTTTTACGAAGAGGCTTGAATGTAGGGAGCCCATCATATTCGTCCTTTTCATCCAAATCATCAGAATCAGACAAGTCAGCCAGATCAACGTCAGAATCAATGCTATCATCCCCTTGATCACTAGGGAGTCTCGGGTGAGTACGAGACTGCAACAGCCAAGATAACAGGTAAGGAAGGGGAGGTGAACGGCCACGAAAACCAAACAGCTTCTTGTGGTCAAATGGATCCTGCGGTTTTGAGAGAGAACTAGCTTCGGACAAAATCTTCACAGAGCAGCACAACAACAGCAGCTGCGATCTCCAAGCTTGACCATTAGGGAGCACTTTCTGACCTTCTCTATTCTTGCGGCATGAAGGATGATTCTCCACCAAAGCAACAGGGTTCATCAGAGTTGGATTCATTAAGCGGAGATCACCACAAGCTTGCCCAATTGACTGTTGAACAACATGAGAACGCTGAGCAACAAAAACCTCGTAACTCAGCGGGGAACCAGATGGTCCATCAGGAGGGGCAGAAGCAGCATGTGTTAGAGTGACTATGGCATTTCGCCAGATTGATTGCCCAAGGACATTTGTGATCGTTCTCAGCATGGGCATATCATTAAGATCCCTTGTCTGAGTGTCTAAACGGTCAACATACAAGATGATGTCAGGGGGAAATTTCTTCACCAATTTCTTCACCGCAAACAGAACTTTGCGGTTCTTTCCTTGTTCTGCAGAAGGAGACTTCAATCCAGGGCTGTCAATAACTCTGATCTTCACACCATCCACCACTCCAGTAATTTCCTTAACAGAGTCAGTGCCAGGCTCAAAAGCATGGACTGGTGACTTCTGCTCACCAAAAATAGAGTTAATGGTAGCACTCTTGCCGACCCCAGTTTTCCCAAGAACCAATACGTTCAAGGAAAAGTCCAAATCGTCTTTCATATCTTCTTCTTGCTGCAAGGCCGTCCTCCTTGCAGCCTCAAGGCTAAACTGCGGATTTGCTTGCCTCCCTGCTACAAGAGCCAACCTATAAAGAACCTGTGAAATTGTAGCTTCTTCAGGAGAATGGCCAAGCCTGTGAATCAACCTCAAAAACTTCACTCGAATCTGCTGCAATTTCTCTAGCTTCTTCCTGTCCTCGTCAGTCAAGTTGTTATCTGGTTCTCCCGCGCTTGTCATAGCAGAAGTAAAAAGATTAGGCCGGTTTGGGCGTGCGGCAGCAGGTCTCAATGATCGAAGAGAGGACCCCAAACCAGCCGGTCGCTCCACAGAGAAGAGTCTCGATCCATCTTGCGACGACAAAGTGATGTTACCATCATCTGAACCAACACCAGTAGCAGCTTTCAGTAGAGCTGCCAATGCAGAAGAATTGAATAATTCCTTCCCATCACCTTCATCATCAGTATCTCCCTCTTCATCAGAATCTGTGGCAACTTGGCCATCAATTCTTTGTGAGTTATCATGAGAGCTCCCAGCACCAAGAGCAGAGCCTCGCTCCAGCTCTTCAAAAAACTGTTGGGCAGCTTCAGAGCTTTCAAACACAATTTCTTCCGTCTCTTCGTCTGTGTTAAGTCCTTCCATCTCGCTATCCTCAAGATTATCCTTCTTGTCATCATCTTTCTTTGAGAGTGTGACTGCAGCTTCAGCGATATCTTCAGCCCCAGCCCTCGCATCCTCTTTACCTCCATCAACATCAACTTCTGCCCCAGTACTAACATCGTCTTCACCTCCTTTAACATCCACTTCCGCCTCAGCACTCACATCCTTTTCACCTCCACTGACATCCATTTCCCTAGCAATTGCAGTATCCAAGGCCTCAATAAAATCTTTCGCCAGCGAGTCAGCCTCTCCAGATTCTTCCTCAAATCCCATCTCTACCTTCTCCTCCTCGGGCACAGCCGCCACATCCCCACTATCACCAACACCATCTCCAACCTCCCCAACTTCTCTCTCACTCGTCACAACCAAACCACCAACCTCCTGTTCACCAAGCTCTATACCAGCTATCTCCTCGGACTCACCACCAACCTCCACTGCTCCACTAGCATCCTCGCTAATCTTTTCAAAATCGTTCTCCAGGGGCAATCCCTGGCCATTATCAACCACTCCCACCACCTCCTCCACCTCACCACCACCAACAGCAACAACCCCCGGCGCCACAACATCCACTGCTACATCTTCAACAATCGCGTCTCCGGAACTCGTAAACTTCACCCCATCCTCCACAACCACACCCTCACCCTCCCCACCAACATCACCTCCTTTCACAGTCCCGAAGACCTCGCCCAAATCATCATCGTCCTCCTCCTCCTCTTCATCCTCACTCTTATTACTACCAACCGGCAGCTTGTCCGAGGCCGCCTCGAAAACCTCCTCTTCGTCACTGGCGTACTCGCCGCGGCCGTTACTGACCGCCTCATCGTTCTTGACGGAATCGTTAACTCTATCAGCATAAGGAGCGGGAGAACCTGAAACGGCGTCAACTAAATAAGCCTTGTTCTCTTAACGTTATCAAATTAAGGAGTGGGAGAGGGATGAGGAGAACCTGAATTGGCGGACGGCGGCGGAGACGGCGTTTCGAGGGCGGAGTTTCCGTTGGATTCCATCTTCGTGTTGGCTCGTTCCGGTAGAGAATTAGGGATTAGGGATTTTCTTTAGGGTTTTGGCTTGGAGATAATTAGGGTTTTTTTGGTTGGTGGGGAGTGGGCGAGGGTTTCGGATTGGGTTTAGAGAGATAGAGGGGTTGACGATAAGGCGGATGCGTCTCTCCGAGAGAGAGAGGCAGAGAGAGAGAGAGGAGTCTGTTTAGTGTTTGTTCCTTCGGGGGCTCACTCACTCGGGGAGGGCACGCTATATATATGGGCACTGTTTTTATTTTTTTAAACCGCCAGAGATTATATCACTCAATTATATCGATAATTCATACATTGAGTCAAGTTAAATGAAAAAAATTTATTACCAACTATTTACAAAAGTTAATGTGTTTTTAATACAATTTTGTTTTGTTATAAAAAAAAGCGCTACTCGTTGATCTGTTTGTTGGTGGTTTTGTTTGGTTTTGTTCGGTTTGGTGAGTGTTTGTATGAGTGGGGGCAACGAAATTTTGGTGGGTGTTCGTTTTAATACCTGAGAGGCAAAACAATTTACACTTCGGAGCTTTGAAGTTTACAACTTATCATTTCGGGTATATTGAATATCCATTTTCTGGCTAAATGTATCTCCACATGCAACAGTTCAGAAAGTTCCACTTCCATGTTCTTTCCGGAAATTTGACCAAAGACTATTTACAAGTATTTATTTTATAAATATAACTAAGTATATTAATAATAATTTTATGTGGTTCATGATTCACTGTTTTTTCTCCTAAATTTTATAAGAAAAAACGATAATTCATAATATCGTCAATTAATATTAAATAATTACCATCGATTCACTCATTATGCCTTACATTTTTAGGATTGTTTTACAATCTAGCACCTCCGACGATTAGTTTACCTTGTCTCGTGCATATAAAGTTTTGGGCAATAAAACAGAGTCGATGCATAAATCGACACCAAACAAAAGAAGTCAACCCTTTTTTCCTCGCACCGTTTGGTTTTACAGAAAATAAAAACCTCGGTATTGTAGCAAACGATGGTAGAGTATGTTCTCGTAAAAGCCAAACGTTTTTTCTCCATCGGTTGCCATAATTTATCTTAATAAGAATGGACGATACATGTTTTTTTTAATAAAATTTACGGTAATTGTTGTTAATTTATGTACGACTTATGATATTCGCAGGAAGATACGTGTCGAGTTGCATTCCGAAGGGTTGGGGTATTTTTGTTGCCATGTGATGTTTGGATCTGCATGCTTTTGTTGTGTTGTAGAAATAGAACGTGTTATCTATTATTTCCTTTAGCTTCTCATCCCAAATGGTTGGCCTAAAATATACAAAGTGTATGCTCCCAATCTCCAGGCCCATATTTAGAATAATCTCCTCACCGATGTGATATACTTCCAATGTTTTGGTCAAATCATATGTTTTTATCATCGGTTGATAATCACATATTCTCTTGTATATTTGTGTGATATCCCTGTATCTGTATTGTGTGGAAAAATTTAAGTAATTTGATTATTACTATCCACACTAATACTTTTTTTCCAACACACATCATGAAAAAATTTCGAGGTTAAACACGTTTGACCGATAGTAAGATCAAGATGGATGACCTCCTATGAATTTTTTCAAGATGCGTGAGAATAAAGACAAAACACACTGAAAAGGCATATGTTAGTACAGTAAATTCAGTCGGTCAAACTACGTGACGTTACAGTTTGTATACTTATATATCATATAATTTAATTGATTTTTCTAATAAATCACCAAAAATTATCAGATTTTTACCCCAAGAATATTGTTAGATGTCTAGTTTAGCGTTATTAGAGTTCGACTAACTTGACATCAAACTAATAACATAATCTGTCGTGAAAATTGATCAATGATCGAGGCTTTAAAAAACAACGTGGAGACGACCGATTCGAAACTTGGTCCGACCTTCGATCGACTAACATCCAAATCACCAATGAAGCCATACCTTATTTTATGCTTTTACTATTTGGTATAGATTGATGTATTGACCCTGGTTCAACAATTTGTGCAAGACTCTTCCGTTGGAATAGGTTTTGATTCCATGAAAGTTAGTAGGTTTTGATACTGTTGGAACAGGTTTGATGTATTTATTGACCCTGATTCAACGATCTGTGCATAATCTACAGCAGAGGAACTTGTTGCATCTGATGCACCTCAGTGTTGATCATGATCCAAATGATCATTATCTCCGAAGACGTTGGACTTACTTACGAGCCCAATTAAATACTATTTTTTTAAATAGAAATTACTTAATCTTGAATTAAAGATCGGTGAATTTATGAATCTAATTTTGAATGGAGAATACTACAAAAGAGGCTACATATATTTCTTATGGACTTTTAATGCGTACCATTTATCCTAATTAAAGATAAAAACCAAATCTTAAAAAAGAATCCTGCGATAACAAAACACAAATATATGATATTTGGACATATTAATAATCCAAAATTTAATTCAAATGACTTTTAAAAATGAAAAAATCATGCAAAAAAGATATTTAATCAACACAATTTCATTTGTGATCCGGGATACAAAGATTTATTTTTTTATATGAAATTATTTCATTAGCTAAATAGAATAAACCATTTTGTTAATTGGTGTAATCACTTGGAATATATATACAAATCCATCCATTTATAAAAAAGAACACAAGGAAACCTCACCAGTATATGATAAACCCTTAATTCCACTAATAGTTTAACAATTTTATCAACAAATAATTGGATCAATCCATAAAAAAAAATTTGTTAATTTAATTAGATTTTGAATTTGAATTATGTGCATCCACAAATAAGATTAGTCAGTTTGTACCAAATATTATAGAAAAAAGTGGCACTAATTCTCAAACCTATTTGCACTAACTAGCTTCACACCAACTTACTGATTCCCAAATCTATTTGCACTAATTAGCTTCACACCAACTAAACTCTCCAACTCCAACTCCAACTCCAACTCCAACTCCAACTCCAACTCGATTCCCCTTTAATTGTCCTAATTTAGTAATTCCTGTTTTTCCCACCGCCTCAGCCAGCCCAGAAACAAACAAAATCATCTCTACATTCCCTTCTTGCTATCGTCACCTTCTATATATTAACGGACTAAACCGAGTTTAAGTTGAACAATTTCTTTGAATAATTTTTAAAAATAAATTTTTTTGATCAATAAAAAACCCACCAAAATAATTTTTTTTCTCACTTGCTCATTCGTTTGTGCTCGTTGTCTTAAAAAAAAAAAAATAACCAGAGGCATAAATATGCAAATAAGTTATGTAAATTATAGATAATCACACTGGATTTCTACGACCAATAGTTGTATATCTTGCAAAAATCATAATCAATGTCCTTATGAGCCAAAGTCCATAGCTATTTCTTGCTTTGAGAAAATCCAAAGTTTTTACCCCCCATATTTGATTCTTTCTCTGCCCATATGCACCAAGATTTTGTTATTGGGCTCATCAAATATGAAATACTTAATGATCTAGTTTCTAGAAAACACAAAAAGACATTGAATAATCTATTAAATTACCAAAGAAATAGACAATATAGTAAAGACTACCATATAAAAACAAGGAGCTGTTTGATAACTTATCTCCTACAATCATTCACCCTACCTTTGTCTCTCTCTGTAATAACTATTAACCAAACACGAACAAAGAAGAATAGAAGAGGAGGCGTTACCCTTCCCGGATTTGTTTTCTAATTTTATTTCCCTCTTAAGGATCGGAGAGGGAAACAACCGTAAAACCGACTAAACTATTAAATTAAACCATCTCCTCCTCTTTCTCCCCAAGCCCATCGGAAATAAACAACCGCACATACAAAAAGGAGGGAGAGAGAGAGAGAGAGAGAGACTTGAAGAAATCAGACAAGAAGACGAAACAAAAACAGGGGAGAAGAAGAGACCAGGGGTAGAAACGTAATAAGGAAAAAATATGGTGGAGACAAGGAGTAGCTCTGCCGCTGCTTCATCCAAGCGTACACTCTCTTCTTCCCATCCTGCCCCTCCCTCTAAACGATCCAAGGTAAACCCTTTTGTGATATTTTCTAAGTCCTGGATTTTCTGTTCGATTTGGTTTTTTTGGATAAGGGGTTATATGTTGGTTCTTGATTGTTCTTTTTGTGTTGTTGATTTGGCCGGAAAGGCGGAGGAGGCGGCGGCGACCTCGAAGGTAGATGCGGCGCCGGAGAAGGTGACGGAAGAATTGCCTGATCCGTCCGGAACTCTGCCTCCAATGGCCAAATCCTCGTCCTCCGGTAAGTCTCTGGACAACCCAGATGGTAAAGGCGTGGACTTGGTGTCTTCCCGCTCCCAAGGTAAGATCTTTGCCTTAAAGGCTGGAGTTTTGCATGTGGGGTTTTGTTAAAGTTTGGTTCTTTGGGTTCTTTGTGTGTGCGGCTGATCTGGGCTTATTGGTGAAGATGGGGTAAGCAAGAGAAAGGAGAAGGCTGTTCATTCTGTGGAATATCGGACTAAGAAGCGGCATGGTAAAACAGCGAAGTTCTCTTTGGGGAGTGATGCGTGGGGAAAGTTGCTGTCGCAGTATTCCCAGGTGTGTGCATACTGTTTCTTTGCCTGTGCTTGGGCTTGGCTTATGTTCACCGGCTTAATACGAGGATAAAATAGTTATTCATACCCCCGACATGGTAAAGTTTGCGTAGTTTGCTGATTTTGCTTCTGTTATACGGCTGCATGCCATCTGTGCTGTTGAAAGGCGGTAATCTGTGTCAGAGAATCCTACATTGGAAGTTGCAAGTGTGGTGGGCTTGTTTACGAGTGTGGAAAGTCCACCCACTCGTTGCTTTAAGGATTTTGGTTTGTTATGGAGATTCTCGCAATCTGGTTGTTCTCTTGTTCTTGACTGAAAGTAATATATGTGGCCGGCTAAGTATTGTCTAACCGTGCTTACTTGTTTGAGTAGTTTACTACATCTTATGGTATGCTAATAAGCCAGATAATATTTGTAAATTCCCTGTCTTCATAATGTATTCTTATTGCAATGTTGGTTTATGTTCTGGCTGGTTGTGTGTGCGCATATTATACATACTTGAGGAGTAGAGTAGTATTTCAGATAGGTGTCAGAATAATAGTGTATTTCTGCTTTAGACAGAATCTTTATTCTCTGCACAAGGTGGTCTTCCATTCCTTACAGAACTTTGCACAAGCTAGGGCTTGAGAAATGCAGATCTGTTAACAGAAGGGAATTGCTGAAACTTGCTTCCATGTTGGCAAGGCATTTTATAGTCCCTCATGCTTGAATCCCGCGACAGTTCTTATTTTCAAGAAAAAGTGATTTAAGCATGTCTTCAATATTCCAAGTGCTGTATTTTAGGGGCATCGATTTTTAGTTCAGCCTTGCCTTCTCATTTATGAGGTGGTAAAAAAGTTTCCCAGACAGACATAACTTGAGTGCTTATGTTTTAGAGTTTTTTCTCTGCTATTGCTTGTAATTTTGCATAGAGGACAACCCCGACCAAAGGCATTTATATGTGAGATCCCTTTGTGGCTCAAAGTTTTAGTGTAGGCATGATAAAGTAGGTCTGGCTCGCTGATATCTTTTTACATATTTTCTTCCTTCGTGATATGAATCATCTCTTTTATTCAATGACGAGCATTTTCTCTTCGGCAGATTGCAAATGCTATCTTCTGTATACCTGATCTTTTATTGAGGAACCTACTTGTCTGAGCGTGAAATAATTCTTATTGATTCCCTCTTTGTGATATTATTGTGTTTTACAGAATCCCCATAGGGTCATATCTGGGATTTTCTTGGTCGGTCAAGGTCCAGAATGCCACTTAAATATTGATGATCCGCTGATCAGTGGTGTTTTGTGCAAACTGAGCCAGATTCAGGTATTATTTGCGTCACCTTGCGTATTGACATTTGTCTACGTTTTTGCAGAATTTGTTGCTTGATTTTGACATTCTGGTTATTGCGAACTTGTTTATTAAGTCTTTTTGTTTCTTTTAAACCTTTATCTAGTGTGGAAGTGAATATGGTGCCTTACTGGAGATGGAGCAAGGAGCTGTTCAAGTAAATGGTAGGCGCTATTCAAAGAGCTGCATGCCAATAGTGTTAGCCGGAGGTGATGAAGTGGTTTTTGGTTCTCCTGGAAAACATGCCTATGTATCCTTTTATCTTGTGGATGTGCTACTGCCATTTTATGTTGCTGTTTTTTTTTGATCCCCTCTTTTTATCTTATGGATGGCAATCAAGTATTTGTTGGCTGGAAACAACTTTTTAAAGATATCAGATGGCTTCCTTCACTTGTGGTTATTAGATTTTTCAGCAGCTCGGCACTGCTACTTTTGGTGCTCCGACATTATCTGCTCGAGGCATCTCAGAACCTCGAAGTGCATTGAAGAGGCTCCATGCGGAGGCAAGATCCAGAGTCTCTTCATCTATTACAGGAGCATCGATGTTGTCATTATCTAACCTTCGGAAGGATTTGTCTCTTCTTCCTCCTCCTACGAAAGCTGGTGAGGAACTGCAGCAGAATCCTGAAGACCCTGTTCCTCCTGGTTTTCAGGCAGCTGACGAGCAAATCCCAGAAATAAACATGAAAAACTGCACAAGCAATGATGATCCATGTGATGTTTCCCCCCAAGAGAAGGCAATTAATGAATCCTTGGCTAGCGATGACCTTGGGATGGATAATGCTTGCACCAACAGCTGTATGGATGCGGAACCAAGTGTTCCTCCTGGCTCCACATGCGAATTAAAGCCAATCTTGCAGATGATTGGCAGTGCCAAAATTTCGAAAATGCTAGAAGAGAGAAGAGAAAGGAGAGAATTTATGAAAGCTGTGGATTCTCCATCAAATCTCTTGTCAACGAGACGGCAGGCGTATAAGGAAGCTTTGATAAAGGGAGTTCTGAATCCAGAGGACATTGATGTTTCTTTTGAAAGTTTCCCCTACTACTTGAGGTGAATCCTTTATTACGTTATGGCTGATTTCCCTTGTTGCAATTTACTATTTGGTTATGCAGGTTTAGGTATTATTGAATCTTATACCCCCTCTCAACACATACTAATGTTTCTTTCTTCTTTCTTTTGTCAACTGGCCCATCGTGTTAATTTTTCTGTGTCCCATTTTCTCTCACAGCAAAGCATTCGCTATTCTAATTGTTCAGAGTTTGGAAGACTTTTTGATACTTTTGCTTCAGTACTTAACACACATCTTTATGCAGTGATACAACGAAGAAAGTTTTGATAGGTTCTGCTTTCGTGCATTTGAAGTGCAATTATGGAGTGACCAAGTTTGCTTTCGACCTTCCTACCATTTCCCCACGTCTACTACTATCTGGTCCTGCAGGTAGTGTCATGGTCATCTTTCTTCATCTGTTTTGCAATCCTTTCCGTATCCTTCTCTGTCTGGGGAGTGGGGATTGCGGTTCAGCTTTTTTTCCTCTTCGACATTGACATTTATCCAATGATTACTGTGTGTACTGCTTCTATAGGATCAGAGATTTATCAGGAGACTCTAGCAAAAGCACTTGCCAAAGATGTTGGTGCTAAGCTTCTCATCGTGGATTCGGTTCTGCTACCCGGTGTAAGCTTACTAGTTTGAATTACAGAGCTCATACGATGATATTTTTTATTCTCAAATGAGTTCCTCTCTGACCTAATTATAACTCTGGCATGGTGGTGTTGAACTTTTGTGTGATTTCAGTCTTCATCAACCAAAGAAGCTGATAGTGGAAAAGAAAGCTCAAGGCATGAGAGAGCTTCCGCCATTGCGAAAAGGGCGTTGCAAGCATCAATGCACCATAGGAAACCGACTTCGAGTGTAGATGCTGACATAATTGGTGGCTCCACATTATCCACCCAGGGTCCTCCGAGGCCAGAAACCTCTACTGCATCATCAAAAAATTACACTTTCAAAGCTGGTCTGTTCTTCTGTATACTAGTTTTCAGTTGGACCCTTTTTGTTCTATATTAATTTATTGATGTTGTGGATTCTTATGTGTCCTCAAGCCATTTTCCCAAAATCCTTGCAGGTGACAGAGTAAAGTTTGTGGGATCTTCTATTCCTTCAGCACTTTCTCCCATGGAGCAACCTTTTTTGAGGTTCTCTTTCTGTTTGAGTGTCAGTTGGCCATCTTTGCTTTAGAAATTTTGGATTATAATGTTGGATATGATTGGACCGAGATGTCATGACCTCGTCTTGCCGCCTGCAATCGGATTATTGATTTTGTGAATATTGCGAAGCTAGTAAATTTTGAAGCTTCTCTAATTGTTGTCTTCTTTTCGCTGGATGAAGGGGGCCATCAATTGGATTCCGAGGAAAGGTTATCCTTGCTTTTGAAGATAATGGAAACTCTAAAATTGGGATCAGATTTGATAAGTCCATCCCAGAAGGCAACGATCTAGGCGGTCGATGTGAGGAAGACCATGGTTTTTTCTGTTCTGGTGATCATTTTGTCTTATCTTTAATCTGAGTCAGTTTTTGTCTACTGGTATCTGAACTGAGCTCTGCTTCTCTGTAGCTAATTCACTTCGCTTAGATGGCTATGGAGGCGGAGAACTTGAAAAACTTGCAATTAATGAATTATTTGAGGTATCTTTTCTGCTTTCTTACAGCTTGGTTTCTTTCAGTTATTTTGGTTTCTAATGCAACTTTTCTTGGATAAAGGTTGCCACTAGTGAAAGTAAGAACAGCCCCTTGATACTGTTTGTGAAAGACATTGAGAAGTCTATGGTGGGGAATCAAGATGTCTATGCAGCCATGAAAAATAAGCTTGAAGGCCTACCTGAAAGAGTTATTGTAATCGGTTCTCATACCATGTTGGACACTCGTAAGGATAAGGTAATACATTATCGAAAATATTCGCATTCTATATTGTTTTTAGTTTAGCTTTCTTTGACAGCTTTTAAAATACTGATGACCACTTCTGTGTAACAGATGCACCCTGGGAGTTTGTTGTTCACGAAACTTACAGGCAACCACGCTGCTCTGCTGGATCTTGCCTTCCCGGTATGCAGAGAATGTTTATCTCTTCATCCATTTTTTTTGTTAAACTTCTTTTTGTGAATCAGACTTGTCGTCAGATGGGTTTATCCTTTTGCTTTGTCCTTTCGTACATGTTTATTTTTCTTGTGGAGGAGTCGAGTCTAGCTGCATCTATATTGTCCAAAGACAAGAAGAGCTCATCCCAGAGCGATTTTGGCAATGCCAACTTGTTGTCAGCTTAACCTGATGTCATTTGACTGCTTTTATGCAACTCGTTTCAATTTGAAATGAACACGTTGCTTCTTTTTTTCACTTTCTCAATCTATTTGACATTCGTGGTAATTTAAATGTGAACGATTGGAAGAGTTGTCAACTGATAAGATTGGTCTGTTGAACACAGTTGGTGCTGTTATTTTTGCTTGCTGTTGTCTCAATGATGTGAATGATCTCTTTCTCAGGACAATATTGCGAGGTTGGGTGATAGGAATAAAGATACGCAAAAAGCAACGAAGCAGCTCTCTCGGCTTTTCCCTAACAAAGTCACGATACAGCTCCCTCAGGTGCCGAGATTCTCCTATCTGCAACCTCCAGTTTTGTTTTTGTATTACCGAATATCGGCTGACATGCTTGAGACTGCTGGCAGGATGAAGGCTTGCTTTTGGACTGGAAGCAGCAGTTGGAGCGTGATGTTGAAACTCTGAAAGCACAAGCCAACATCATTAGCATCCGTTCTGTGAGTACTACTGTTTATGTTTCCCCGTTGTTAGTTTTTGATATTTCAAGATCTTGCTTTCCTGTCTTAGTTTTCTAAGGTGCCTTGTGTGAGTTCATAGTTTGTGTTGCCTTCAAATAGTTACTTAATACTTTCTTTCTTTTTGTCTGCCCTTTCTTTTCTGTAGTCTGGTCTAATGTTTTCTTATAACTTGCTCTGTCTCGTTTTGTCTCACTTGTGGATGTAGGTTCTCAGCCGAGTTGGTGTTGATTGCCCTGACCTGGAAACCGTGTGCGTCAAGGATCTAGCACTTGCTCCAGAAAGTAAGTTGTCTTAATGATGTTTATACATCTGTCCCTTGGGTGCGAAAGAAGCTAATGGTGACAGGTATACTTTGCGTGTTCCAACAGGTGTGGAGAAAGTAGTCGGCTGGGGTCTTAGTCATCACTTCATGCACAGAGCTGATGCTTCTGTAAAAGATGCCAAACTCGTTATATCCGCAGAAAGGTAATTTTCCTTTCATTTGTTTTCATTCAGTGTCCGAGTATACAATGTCTAATTCCTAATTGTTGTGCAGCCTCAAATATGGACTGAGCATCCTGCAGGGTGTACAGAATGAAGGCAAGAGTTCTAAGAAGTCACTCAAGGTAGGCTCAGTTTGATTCACTGTATTCTTTAGCTACATTATTTAAATGGTGATCTCACGTCACAACTCAATACGAATGAATTATGATGTGTGTGTTTCAGGATGTTGTTACTGAAAATGAATTTGAGAAGAAACTGCTGGCAGATGTCATTCCTCCGAGTGATATTGGAGTCACCTTTGAGGACATTGGAGCCTTGGAGAATGTGAAGGATACATTGAAGGAACTGGTGATGCTCCCTCTTCAAAGGCCTGAATTGTTTTGCAAAGGACAATTGACTAAGGTATGGCTTGATACGTGTTGCAGTTTCCATTTCTTTGCTTCCATTTTCCCGCGTTTTAATTTGACGGATCTCTTTAACAGCCCTGCAAAGGCATATTGCTATTTGGACCTCCTGGTACCGGCAAAACGATGCTGGCTAAGGCTGTTGCTACGGAGGCTGGTGCAAATTTCATTAACATATCCATGTCAAGTATTACATCCAAGGTACTTGAATCCATGCAATGTTTACTTCTTTCGCCTCGGGTAGTATTTCTCTGTAAGAACATTCGTTAACACTACTAGTCGTTGCAGTGGTTCGGCGAAGGTGAAAAGTATGTGAAGGCAGTATTCTCTTTAGCAAGCAAGATTTCTCCTAGTGTTATTTTTGTTGATGAGGTTAGTAACGAGACTTCTCTTGTTAAGTCTGAATTGGACTTTTGCTTCTGGCTATGTTTCTTAGTCGTTAGCCAACGGGTTTACTATCTGCTTGCTTTTAGGTTGATAGCATGCTAGGACGACGCGAAAATCCCGGAGAGCACGAGGCTATGCGCAAAATGAAGAACGAGTTCATGGTGAATTGGGATGGTCTGCGTACTAAGGATAAAGAACGTGTACTTGTGCTTGCAGCTACAAATCGACCTTTCGATCTTGATGAAGCAGTAGTTAGGAGGCTTCCCCGCAGGTATCTTGTCTTCAAAGCTTGTGTATCTCGTTTCCTAATTTGCGTGATAATCAATAGATATCTAACTTTCTTTATCCGTTTGTGGTGTGTACAGATTGATGGTTAATTTGCCAGATGCATCTAACAGAGAGAAAATTATGAAGGTCATTTTGGCCAAAGAGGAATTGGCTCCTGATGTTGATTTAGAAGCAATTGCAAACATGACCGGTGGTTATTCTGGAAGTGATTTGAAGGTTAATTTCACTTTTCCTGTTAATTAGAATCAAGTAATCATTTGTTCTCCCTCTATGCTTCTCGTTGCTGGTCTTTTTCCAATTATTTAATTTCTCTGGAATACCACAGAATTTGTGTGTAACGGCCGCACATCGTCCGGTGAGAGAAATCTTGGAGAAGGAGAAGAAGGTTAGTTTTCTATGTACTTCATGTGGTAAACTTTTATCGCAATTTATCTTACGATTGATACACACTTTATATGAGATGAATTCCTTGAGCATGTAACGACAAAGTTGTCTGGTCCTATCTGCTGGTTGTTTTAGCAGCAACTCGCGAGAATTTATCGTGTACAGATTGGTTGAATGTCCGACATTTAGCGAGTTCTTAGATTTCTAATGGTTACTCACGTGGAGCCACTTCGTTGATTTTGTTCTTGAAAGCACACCAACAATTTTCAACTGCGATTGTCATGATTCCTATCTGAAAATTGCAGGAGAAAAGTTCAGCGATGGCCGAAAACAGGCCGGTGCCGCAGTTGTATAGCAGTGCTGACGTTCGCCCTCTCAACATGGAAGATTTTAGAGTTGCACATGAGCAGGTACAACCAGCACCTCCAAAATTAGTCGATCTGCTGTTTATTGCGCGTCTCAATCCTAAGATCGGCTGCTTATGATTTGTATGATTTCAGGTTTGTTCGAGCGTGTCGTCCGAGTCGGCGAATATGAACGAGCTTCTGCAGTGGAACGATCTCTACGGAGAAGGCGGATCGAGAAAGAAGACATCCCTTAGCTACTTCATGTAGATTATCAACTTTTCTGTATAGCGTTTTAGGTTCTCTTCCATTTCCCCGCTGGTTGAAGAGGCCAATCCGGAATTGGTTTAGAGAGAGATTCGACGGAGATAATGAATGAACCCTCTTTAATCAAATCTTAGTTAATATTGGAGGTTGTCTGCTCTTTGACAAAGATTGCTGTCCCGAACCTGTACATACTGATTTTGTCTGAGAAAAAAAAAACATTTGCTAGATCGGTTCTCTTCTTAATGCTTCAAGGTTCACTTTTTCATATTTGTTGAAATCATCCGGGTTCGTACTAGGCCGACGACTGGTACCCGCGTGTTTCTTACAATTTACAACAATGTTATAAGATGAGAGTTAATTTAAATCTGTCAAGGTACAAAATAATTAAGCAAACTTGGAAGTCTAACTATAAATTGATATAATTATAAGTCTTTTGGGAAAAGTACAATTTTAGTACCTGTAGTTTTGCACTTTTTGACATATGATCCTGTACTTCAAAAACGACTAAAAAAGTCCTGACGTTAGCTTCGGAGTATCACTTTTAGTCCTCCGAACCTAAATTCGTTCCGAACCTATGGAAAATTTCTTTTTCATCCCTTTTTTTTACATTTTAGTCCCAAATCCCAAATATTTTTCAATTATATTTATTATATCCTAAATTCATCCCAAACCTATGGAATTCCGGAAATACCCCTCACCCGCTTCCGAATTTCAAAAAACGCTCAACATCAAAGTCGTAGATCTAGGTCTTACGGATCCTCTCGTTTTAGAATCGCTCGATTCGGAGTACGTATGCGAAAGTTATGATATTTCTGCCGAAAGTCGACAAACTAAGCCTATCAATTCTAACACGTCACCTCTCCACCACCGTCCTCTCTTTCTCCCGATCGCCTCCCATATCCCACTCTCTTCTTCTTCCCCTCGTCTCTTGTGAGGCGAGGTGTTACGACCCTCGCTAAATTTGTATTTGTCGTGACTACTTGGTCCAACCTTTGATTATTTTGTTTCGATCGGTGTTCGAATCGTTTTATTGAATTCGTCGACTTTTGGGGGAATATGTGTAACTTTTTCATGTGAACTCCGATTTAGATGATTTCAAGTCGGATAGGTTCGCAACACATTCGTCTAAGACATTTGTATTGTGAGTTTTGTGATTTGAGCCTTGCATTTTTGAGTTTCATGTGATTTCGATTGGTATTAGGATTGATAGGCTTAGTTTGTCGACTTTCGGTAGAAATATCATAACTTTCGCATACGTACTCCGAATCGAGCGATTCCAAAACGAGAGAATCCGTAAGACCTAGATCTACGACTTTGATGTTGAGCGTTTGGTGAAATTTGGAAGCGGGTGAGGGGTATTTCCGGAATTCCATAGGTTTTGGACGAATTTAGGATATAATAAATATAATTGAAAAAAAATTTGGGATTTGGGACTAAAATGTAAAAAGAACGGGATGAAAAAGAAAATTTCCATAGGTTCGGGACGAATTTAGGTTCGGAGGACTAAAAGTGATACTCCGAAGCTAACGTCAGGACTTTTTTAGTCGTTTTTGAAGTACAGGATCATATTTCAAAAAGCGCGAAACCACAGGTACTAAAATTGTACTTTTCCCAAGTCTTTTTGGAGTTCCAAGAATTTTGTTAGAGCACGCACATAACACAAGATTTTAAGGTATATTTAATTGAGTTCTAAGCCCACTTAAAAACATAAATATTCAACTCAAGTTCGTCTATCAAAATTAATTTATGGGAGAATTATTTGTAAATCATTTAATGATTATCAATAACTTTTTTTTTCCAAAAATTATGATTGAACTTACCTGATTGGTGTAAAGAAGTTAAGAACCCTTTTTTTTCTAATCAATAGGATTAACTAAAGACCACAGAGTTTTTAATTTGTACCAGAAAAGAAAAAAGAGCACAGGAAAAAAAAATCAATTTTCAAAAGAGTAAATAAACTCCTGCAGTATTTAAAATAAAAAAAAACAAGTTCAAAGAAAGGGACACTGCTGGAATAAACAAGCGAGACAGAAACAAATTACTCTTCGAAGTGTCGGTCAAAGATTTACTTTAGTAAGTAGCTTCTTGGCATCCAAACTAGGGTTTATCTTCCTGAAGCTTGATCTCCATTCTCCGTCTCTCATTGCCTTAAAGCAATCTAGGGTTTTTTTTTTCTTCAACTGTTGCTTATAGTTGTGGGATGTTTGTTGGAAAATTTTATTGACTCTCTCTTTCTCGTTTTTGTCAGGTTCTCCGGCGAGGTTGCGTGTTTGTTGGAAAAGATGGTAACACACAGAAAGTTTCTGTCTTTTTTTGTTTTTCTTTTCTCCCTCGTTATGCTTGTACTAAAAATCACAACTTTTAACTGGATTGGTGTTTGCGTGTTGATTCATTGTCGGGGTCGAATTGGAATTGCATATAGTGATGCGTATATTATGCGTCCGTCACTTCGTTTTCCTGTTTTCGGGGTTTTTATGATCGGGGAACGTGGAGTTCTTAAGGTTTTTTGATGTTTTGTTGCTGGCAGCTTCCTCTGTCGCTGTTGAAGACCGCCCAGGGCCATCCCATGGTGAGTATACTGTTTAAGATGTTGGGGTGTTTATGCCTTTTCGATTTGAATGGCCATGTTGAACCTTTTTTACCATTTCGGTTTATCTGCCGTGCAGCTTGTAACCCATGGTGGTTGTCTGTTGTGACAGTTGGTGGAGTTGAAGAACGGGGAGACTTACAATGGTCACTTGGTCAACTGTGACACCTGGATGAATATTCATCTTCGTGAAGTTATATGTACCTCAAAGGCACGTACTGCCTTTTTACATTTTGGCCTTAGAAAGTGTGTGCTGGTGAAGTTTGAAATGTCATTTGTTATTTCTCATGCTGGATTTGGGTTTTGGTCGAATTCCTTGTGCAGGATGGTGATAGGTTTTGGCGAATGCCCGAGTGTTATGTTCGTGGAAATACCATCAAGTACCTTCGAGTTCCTGATGAGGTAATTTCATGCTCCAGTGAACTTCTTGTTGTTGACATTAAGCTCTATGGATATCAAACTTTCTTTTCCAAGCGTTCTGATTGGGCTTCCTTCCATCTAAAACAATCCAGTTTAACTCATTGATCAAGATATCGAGAAGTGCACGAATTCAATTCATTTAATGCACAAAAGTGTGCATTCCAATCCTTTCCTATTAGCTATTATTCGTAATATGGATAATGCTGGAAGAAATTGATGTTTTGAAGGCTTCTATATCATATATTTGTTCAATGAATTTTCCTGTCTTTATGCCCCTTCGGAAGTGTGGCAAAAGAGATTCATAGGCCATTACTTTTCCATTAATATGCACAGGAAGCCATTTTTGTGAAGAAAGCAGTCATTCGACTGCTGCTAGATTTGTTACATTATTTCCTGCAACTGTTTAAGTGTATTGTGTGGCTTATTGGTTATTGTTTTGAATGTAAGGTGATCGATAAAGTTCAGGAAGAAAAGAGCCGCACAGGTATCATCTCTGAATTCTTTTCTTTCACTTGGTCCACATTTGAGAAATTAGCTGTTCTTCGACTTCTTAGATTGTGATGTCTTTGCAGATCGGAAGCCCCCTGGAGTTGGCCGTGGAAGAGGAAGGGGTGGTAGAGAGGATGGGCCTGGTGGAAGGTCTGCGAAGGGAATTGGTCGTGGCTTTGATGATGGAGGTGCTAAGGGAGGCCGAGGAAGAGGTGTCCCAGGTGGAAAGCCCGGTGGAAGTAGAGGTTAGTGCTACATCTTGTGCCGATAAATAGCATCTTGTGGTTTTGTGCCGAGAATTAGCATCTTCCGAAGCTTGCATCTTACCCTTGACCTACCTTCTGTGGGTTCTAACTTATAGACTGCGGCCAGAGCCAGTATTTGACGTTTTAGGTATTTTGAAAATCATTGCTGATTGTGCTTCAATTATCTTTTTGACAACAGGAGCAGGGCGAGGCCGTGGATAAAATCAATCGGTTGTGGACGAGATTGAGGGGGCGAGTTTGCGATTATTTGAGGCATCTTACGCCCATGTGGGGGATGCTGTTTCCTTGCCTGGTGGATGTGTGATGCAGGGGCTAAGCAGTATCAGAACAACTTCAGGAGCATGTAACCTTTTTTCTGTTTCCACAACATTGTGCTCGATTCTGCTCTCTTTAAGTGTGCCTTAAATTTTTATAAAAATGAAAACTCTTTGAACATGGATTTGGTCGATGGCTTTATAAACAAGGACCCGATGTTTCTACAACTGACAATTTTGATTTAATCAACATATAAAATTACAGCTGAAATGACAATTTTTGAATTACTATCATAATTGTGGATCTCTAAAGGTTATAGAGGATGCTTTAGGTCTTGAATTTTAGAAACACCCACAAAAGAGAGTCCTCGGAATCTGTAAAATATTTTTAGCATATACTTGATACCTACAAACTTTATTTCAAGAACTCTCATTAAGATAAAAGGTTATAAGACTTCAAATAATTAGCAGTGGCACATTACCGAATGATATACTTGGTCTACCGTTTAGAACTAATTACCACTTCCATACGAGATTGATAAGCTTGATCGAATAGCTTCAAACGAGCAATGTGAAGAGCAGACTTGAATCCCCGTAAAAGTTAAAATTCTTGATCGGACAAATCCCAAGCAGCTTGCTAGGACAAATTGCGTTCTTTTCTAGTCGGATAAATGAAATGGGACGAGTCATTCTGTCTTGTTCAAAGGGAGCCTCCATAGGAAGAATAAAGTACAACACTCTTTATCGGCCATCATAACACAAACTAACAACCATGCCAAAGACGAAACAGCATGTTTTCCCTTCTCTCAGAGAAAAAAATAGCATCTTGAACCAATCATCAAGACCCTATAGATCTCACGCAAAAGTACATGCTAATTTTATCTTTAGTATCATATTCGACAAACGGTGTCGTGTGCTTGCCTAGGCTTCCTTCTGTTCTTCAACTTTGCCCTTTTCTCCTTCTGCAGCTGCACCACCTTCTGGCTTGCTCACTTCCTCGTCTGCAAGAGAAATTCAATGTTTTTGTTTAAATAAAATGTTGACACACTTAACGGATGAGACTTGCATTTGGACCCTCGTTTTTCATAGAAACGATAATGTTAATGATCAAGAAAGAAGATCGTCACCTTCATCATCACTGTCCTCGAATTCGCCCATGTCATTGCCGCCCATGCCTTCCCCGGCCATTCCCATGTTACCAAAGTTCTGCACAACATATTAACAATAGAATTACTATGCAAATTGCATCATGGGTATTTGATAACTACAATCTAAATGGACATTAACTCACCGAAAAATCCATCCCTCCCAAATCCATATCACCAAGACCTGAACAAAAAATTTAACCCAGTAGGTCAAAACCAAAAGTAGTAATGGCCATGAAGATACTAATTCAGAAACTAGACAATTTGAAAACATCTTCGAAACATACCACCACCAGTGTCCTCATCTTCATCTACCCATTTGTCCCAATCTACTTTGATATAATGAGGAGGCTTGCCATCTCCACGCAGTAGCTTCTTCCACCAACCTTGCTCGGCTTTCTCAACTATGCAGAATATACTTCTCACTCCAATATTAATTTTGCTTTCCTGGAGACTTAAAACACAGTTAAAGAATACACACATATATAGACCTCTGGACCCACTTAAACAAGAATGTATAGCCTAATCACAGAGCACAATGTACCTCCACATTGACCTTATCGTGAAGATCCAACTTCAACTCGTAAGGGACGTCCCCTGCTCCGGCCGTGGCAGAGAACGTGAACAAGCCTTGGGGCTCGAGATTGACCTTGGCATTCTTAGCATCCGGCAATAACACCGTAATGAAGACTTTGTCCGCCCTCTGGGCCCACTTCACCTCAGGATGACGACTGCAACCACCCACCAAACCATCAAAACCACACCGAAGCACAAAATCAGTAACAACAAAACCGAAACTAATCAACAACCATAAAACTAATAACCTAAACCCTAAACATGTCATCACCACAATAAAAACAAACTTTAAAGCAAAAAAGAGACATCTTACTTCATTGTGAGTGGAGGAGGAAGAGTGAGATACAAACCCTAGGAGCGTTGGAAGAAAGAAGGAGACTAGAAAAAAAAAAAA
>SOPF01026910.1:0-57750 GCA_012979155.1 Hypericum perforatum
GCCCTCCACAAGAGCATCCTCTTCTTCGAGGGCCAGCGCTCCGGCCGCCTCCCGTCCGACCAGCGTCTCCGTTGGCGCCGTGACTCTGCCATCCACGACGGCTCCACCGTCGGCGTGAGTCTTACACCTTCCCTTTAACAATGTACATCCAAAGAAAAAAAAAGAGGACCTCTAACTGCAAAATATAAATAAATAAATGATTAACCTTGTTCTATAACGGTTATGTGCTTCTCCTCTAGAGTAGTACATTATACGAATAGTTCCCGTACTAATTTAATTATTTAGTTTTTAACGGTTACTTTTCGGTTATTGATCGCAGATGGATTTGACGGGAGGCTACTACGACGCAGGGGACAACATAAAGTTCGGGTTCCCCATGGCGTTCACGACGACGATGCTTTCCTGGAGCGTGATAGACTTCGGCCGGGGGATGGGCTCGGAGCAACGCGAGGCCGTCAAGGCGGTCCGGTGGGCCACCGACTATTTGCTCAAGGCCACGGCGGTCCCTGGCGTGGTCTACGTGCAGGTAGGCGACGCCTTCTCGGACCACAACTGTTGGGAGCGGCCCGAGGACATGGACACTCTGAGGACCGTTTACAAGGTTGACGCTTCCCACCCTGGCTCAGACGTCGCCGGAGAGACCGCCGCCGCGCTCGCTGCTGCCTCCATCGTCTTCCGCTCCCGTGACCCTGCCTACTCGAGGCTCCTGCTGGATAGAGCCGTCAAGGTAATAAACGTCGCCGTTTTTGGCATTAACTTTCTCACTTAGTGCGCTCTGGTACACAGTTTCTTCATGTTTTTAATGCAAAATTGTTTGATTTTTTTTTCTCCTTTGTCCATTTATTGCGTCTATATGAAGGTCCATGTTTGTATATTCTTCTTCTTGCCCATAATTACTGGCCTATGCAGTTATATCATTGGAGTGGGGCATTATAGCGAGAATTTCTCAGGCGTTGGTGGTCCATGTCATAAATGTCGCTATGATAATTAAGACATGGATATGGAATTTTTTTGTGATTTTAAAATGGTCGAACATTACACATGTATATTCGCGAATTTGTTAACGGTATAAATTCGAACTTGAATCAGATTTTTTTGTATTGAACTACAGGTGTTCGAATTCGCTGACAGGCACCGGGGTGCATACAGTGGAAGTCTGTATTCTGCAGTGTGCCCTTTCTACTGCGACGTCAATGGATATCAGGTTGGTGGAAAATAAAGTTATAATGTCCGGGCTCCGTATGCTGTTGATTTATTATGGTCCTACATTTTGACCATGAGGAATGTGGATATAATGTTGGTTTGGTTAAATTAATTAGGACGAGTTACTATGGGGAGCAGCCTGGCTGCACAAGGCCTCGCGCAGGCGGGAATACAGAGAGTACATAGTGAAGAACGAGGTGGTGTTGCATGCTGGAGATACCATCAACGAGTTCGGTTGGGATAATAAGCACGCTGGTATTAACGTCCTCATTTCCAAGGTAATAACTAATAAACTATTTATAGAGTCCCCGTTCCTCCTTTGGCACGGTTGCTCTCTTTGGAATCCGTACGGTCGCTTAAGCCTCCATTTGCTATACAATAATCCATGTCACCTATCTTAGGAGAGTAATTTAATGAGGTTTTGGGATAATTGAGGTTAGTTAAAGTAATTAATGGCACTGCAACTTCAATCATAGTGGGTCCTCCTTCCTTTTGATTTTTTGTCATATTTTCTTGGATGCTGCTGGGGCACAAAGTAATGCTGGAAATAGTCGTTAGCACATCTTTTGGCCACTGAGGTAAAGAACATTTTAGATGTGGGGATCCAATTCTTTGTATTCTTTGTTAACCTTGCTTTGATTGACACCACCCAAAGCCCAGATCATAGGAAAAGTGTCCTAAATCATGCGTTTAATTAGGGGTCAAGATCATAATTCCCTAAAAACAAGATCCTAATTCTTAATCGCATTGGCTTTTTCTCAAAAGGAAAAAGTGATGGGAAAAATGAATGCTCTAAACAGTGAGATATTAAAGTGAGAAAGAACAGCCTGATTATTACTTTGACGTGATTCCCTACTCTGTTTTTCCTCGCCGGGAACGGACCAAAGCCACTTTTCTTGCTTTAGCAAAATCTTTGGGCATTCCCCATATAACCCATTTAAGTACATAACATGGCATCACCGCAAAAGTCAAAGATAATAGCCACATAGGCACTTATCATGTCCAAGGAAGTTTTTTCGGTACGGGCAATGAAAGTTTTCCTGGGAAAATATAGGCCTGGCTCCAATTTCTAGGACCCGGGGCTCCAAATGGGGCCCTTAGACCACAGAGCTACTGCTACGTTGCATGTGCCAAAAGGCTGGAAAGAGACCACTTGACACCCACCTTACCTGTTCGAGGAGAACTTTAATAACATCTTGACCATATGGGAGCATGGTCACCCTTACCCATCATCGTACAACATTAGAATATGATTTGACTATTCAGAACTGGTTTATTTAGACTGTAATTTCGACCTAAGTATTGATATTCGAAAAAAGTTCGGTAGTTGTTGATTTGGTTTCAGATTAGTGATTCATTCTTTGTCATTTTGTGAACCAGGAAGTACTTATGGGAAGAGCAAACTATTTTGGGTCCTTCAAGCAAAATGCAGATGGATTCATATGTTCCGTGCTTCCTGGAATTGCTCGCACTGAAGTTCAATATTCTCCAGGTAATTAATTATGTGCCTAATGAACTTGAGAATTTAGTTTGCTTATCAGGGGCCGAGTCTCTCTTGTACCTATTTACTAATTATTTGGAAAAATAAATGTAGGTGGCCTGATCTTCAAGGCTGGAGGGAGTAACATGCAGCACGTGACGTCACTGTCATTTCTGCTTCTCGCTTACTCCAATTACCTAAGCCACTCCAATAAGGTCGTTAGATGCGGTGGGACCGTAGCCTCTCCAGCTCTTCTCAAACAATTGGCCAAGCGCCAGGTAAATTATTTATTTTTTTCCTTCCCGGTTCCTCTTCGATTTTCCTCAGAAATTATAAAAATAATACCCACAAGCTACCTTAGCTGTTGTCAATTGTCAATTTCCCGTTTCTCTTAGTAAGGACAAAATCAAACGGCTACAAGTTTGTCTGTTCTAAAAAGTGCAACATGGGCTTGTCTCGGAGTATGGAATAAATGTCTGGTCTCATCCACTGGACTCCCATTGGACTGTCATTACATTAAGATGGTATTTCACGTGACTCACCGTTTGATGAAGCATTCTCTCGTTGGATCTTAAATATTTTTATAGCTTTGTCATTACATATCAAGTGATACAATGTAAATCGCATTTATACAATTATCCATTAACTGTTTTTTGCTACATTTATTTTGGTTTGGACCCTACCAGGTAGATTACATTCTTGGAGACAATCCTCTGAGGATGTCCTATATGGTTGGATACGGTCAACGGTTCCCAATGAGGGTCCACCACAGGGGTAGCTCGCTGCCGTCGGTCCAGGCCCATCCGGCCCATATTGGCTGCAAGGCCGGGTCTAGATATTTCCTGAGCCCAGATCCGAACCCGAATATGCTCGTTGGGGCCGTTGTTGGCGGGCCCAATGTTTCGGACGCATTCCCCGACTCAAGGCCTTTCTTCCAGGAGTCCGAGCCCACCACTTACATCAATGCTCCCTTGGTGGGTATTCTGGGTTACTTTGCGGCCCACTATTGATGTCTCCAAATTGTAAAGGGATGGATGGATGGATTCTGATTTCTGAAGTGGTGTGCGAAATGGTCACCCTGCTGTCTATTTATTGTGTTAAAAGTCAAAATGGTTCTTAATGAAAAGGGGAAAAGGATCTGTTTCTTTCTAATGCTCTACCTTCAGTAGCCTCCCGCCATTTAAAAGTATATGAAACTAGGATAATGCTAATAATTATAGCTAATACATAAATCGAATACGTCGGCTTTTATATTTTAGGATTTTATGATGCAACAGTGTCCACATGGGTAAAATTCATTAGGTGCCACTTACACTTCCTTCACGGCTTGTAACAAAGAAAATAATAATTATCAAGTGTCGTCCAGTTACTTAAAGCTTTAGGAATCCATTTCTTTCGGGGCCAATCTCTCAAGTTATGTGATTAATTAGCACCCACCTACCTGGGCCATTCACCAATCGATTGGTTAGCTTTCTCAGCAACGAAGTTTAGTTACGTGAGACTACAAAGCCTTAAAAATTAATAAAGGCACTTGTAATTGGAAATTAAACCAAGTATCGGATTATTTAGTCGGTTTTTCTAGAACGGAGCCTTTGGTTTTACATGATAAAGTCCCGGCGACGTCGATATATGATTCATGATCAAACTCCGAAGTTCATTCATCAGTGACGAGTGGATTTTCACTTACAAGAAAATGAACAACGCAGATAATCTCGAACTTTAGATTAAATAAGACAAGTTTGAGCAGCAGCAACTTTAAGGCTGTTACAGAATCAAGCTAAACCTACCAAGGAGTTTCCGATCAATTTCATTACAATTAAAATATGGCTACCAAGCGTATCCGGTCAACTTCATTAGAAGACAAAATCAGTTTTGTTCGAAATTTCGAATTAGGTACAATTACAACGAGCCATCGGATTCTTAAATTATCGAGGCTACTCAGAATATGAATCACTTCTATAAGACTCTGATGGTTCGTTGCAAGGGCGTAGCCAGAAAATTTTCTGAGTGGGGACAATATAAAAAATACCTAAACTTTTATTAAAGTTTGGTTTAATTTATAGGTAGATTAATTTTTTAATGGGGTCAAATTCTAATTTTAATGGGACATATAGTAAAAATATATCTAATTTTCAAAAAAAAAAATTAAGTAGGGGCAATTCCCATGTAGCTACGCCCCTGGTTCGTTGTGCCATTACAATCTGAGTGAGTTAGTACGTAATCTGGAGTTCTCAAAACGAAAAACTGAAGTTAAACTTGCCATGTGCTCAAGAAAAATAATGTAGTGTGAGCTTCCTTAGCGTCACCAACAAGATTAGCAAATATTTTCCATGTTGCTGAGGAAGGAAAGTTGAAACATTAGGTGGAAGGATGGTGAGGGTGGGAGTGGGGGTAGAGCCGTAGAGGACGCCTAGGGTTAATCGTATAAAGTTTAAAGTGTGTGTGTATATATATATATATATAATATCCATTGGGCCTATCAACGCTATTTAATGGGATAATTTTTGGCAAATTATTCCTTAATTCCTGATTTTTGGTCTATCTCTTTGAGATACCTAAATTTTAAAAATCGATAATCTAAATTTTTAAGTTTAGTAAAAATAAATTCTTCGGTGATTTTTTATTTTTAATTTGAATACTAATACTAGTGCACTAATTAATTTGAATTATGGTCGAGTGAGATCTTCAAACATGACGAATCTATTTTAAAAAATATTTAATATTAACATATTTTTAAAAGGTTGAATTCAATTTTTTTTAGTGAAATTAGAATAAGTGTGAGTATTGATCAGATTAATCAACATAGACTAATTAGTCTGGATCTGAATCATGACATATACAAAAATGACATAATTAGTCTTTACTAAATTCTTAATATATTTACATTTGAAGTAATACACCTTAAATTCTCAAAAAATATTAATTCAACTTAAACTTCATGTAATGCAACTATTAATGCTTCTTAATTCTTAACAAATATTTTGCGTGATTTAACCCTCCAAAAAAGTAAACGCAACAATTGTTTTTCAAAATTTGCAATTATCAAATTGTCCTTGGGCTGGGATTTTGTCTTCTCTCGACCCATCGAGCCCAATAACCAGGTCCACGAGTGGCAAATTCAAATCTATAAGAAGTCTCCGCCTCCCGCCTTTTCATTCCAATTAGCATCAAACCAAAGGCCCTCCCGAAAAGTAACTGCCTTCATCCCAATCTCAAAAGGCAAATAATTACCAGAACAGGACGGCGACGACGACCGACCAGGAAGAGGAAGAGCAGCGCTCGCAAATCTCCGATGCGAGATCGTCAAAGATTTCGACGCCTCAAGGTACTCTACTCCCTCTCCCTTTATTTCCCTACTGTCTGCTTTAGTTAGTGTTCGGTTTCAATGGATAGATGTTTATTCTGGTAATTTTCGGGAGTTGAAAGATGATCCAGACGCAAGAGAGCCAGAAGGTAATGGATGAGTCTGAAAAGGAGTACAAGAAGACTTCGGAGCGAATTGCTGCTAGCCGTGATCAGATGAAGGTGAGAAACGAGACATCTTTTCTATTCCGATCGCCTATTTCACGTGAACTGAAGATCTTTCATAGCTTTTTGGAAGCGGAACGGTTGATCTGATTACATGTCTTCGAGGTGCAGGATTCGTATGAAGAGTTCGGTTACAAGCTACTCTATCTCGTGGTACTTGCCTTTGTAGTTATTTTATTCTTTTGGGTGTTCCAACATTGTAGATTCTGCAGGTTATTGGTTCAGAAAACTGTTTGTATATGGATCATACCGGTTGGCTGTTTCATAGGATTTCTATAAACTTCGAAGAATATTAAATGAATGTATTGTTTGGTTGATTTAGAAAGATTCGACATAAATAAATGCTTAATAACAACGATGAGGTCGACATCGTGCCAGGGATCAAAAGTTGACAAGGTATGTGAACGAAAGAGATTGTAGTTTCTTGTGTCTATGACCGCTGGCTGTGTTTTTGATAGCGGCTGAATCTTGTTGAATTGTTACAGTTTCAAGTTTTGGTTCCTCTTCGAGGATCAAACAATGAGTCTTGGTCCCAAGGTTTAGACGGATTGGATTCGAGGTCTGCTGAGTACTACAAGCAGGGTGCTTGTTTTGCCAAGTAGTAAGGAAGCTTTGAGTGGCATCAAGCCAATGTAGTAAGGGTGCTCATATGCATTTTTTGTGTGCCTATGCTGTAAGTTTCTGATGTTTGCAGGTTCTTTCTGTGAAATTTTCAGGAGGATAGTTGTCAGCATTCCATGTGGTCCTTCTGCTCTAGCCGTTAAAGAAGTTACATGGGGACTTGCACACTTTAAGCTGCCATTCCATGTGCCATTTCTCCAATTTAACTAATACTTGTCCACCTTGCTTGGACTTGAGGAAACGCTGGCTATTTGCATATATCTATTTGACCAATGCAGCCTACCCACCAAACGTTGGTTTTCTCTTGCCTATACTGATCTTAATTGTTTGTATATATGCAGGACAATGGTCTCGTTCCCATTGTAGTGCCTAAGATTCTTTTTGTTGGAGATTATAGAATCAACAGGATGCTTGAAGTGGCCGAGAAAGTTTTGTCCGAAGTCTTTTTCTACTTGGCAGCGTACAATGTCATGTTTGAGACATTCTTCTTAAATCTAGCATGGTAACACCAGGGGATGAACACTAGCAGAAAGCTTCAGCTGATACCATAGCCAATTACACCCTAACAATGCTTAAGAGGAGGGTGCCTCCCACTGTTCCTGTAATCATGGTATCTTATCTTAACTTAATCAGGAATGTGATTGATATTTCACTAATAGCATATCACTCCTACACTTGTGTATGCTTCATCTTGTTGTCTTCTCTCTCACCTTTTTTTTCAAAGAACTGCCATCAAATAAAAGAAAAAGCGTTTATACATGAAACCAGAAAGCCCACAAAACACCTGCTGACCAACAATCCTGGTAGTCAGGTGGGGCAGAAACCCCGCACCAGCAAACCAACAAGTCTGGTAGTCAGGAGGGGGGAGCAACTAAAATTCAAACACCATGCTAGCCAACAAATCTGGTAGTCAAGGTAGGCATAATACAAGGTCCAGAAAGATCACAGAATAATATGGCAAAATAAGCGTCAAGGAACAAATCTGTGATAAGGCTGGCCGGACATGTCCCGTCCAACAAGAGCAGCGAGCGAGGATGGGAGGTTGGGCCACCAACCGTTAGTCGTGAGATGTGTCAGTGCGTCAGCTACAGCATTTCCCTCACGGAAAATGTGAGTGATGTGTAGCTGTAGCTGTGCTCTAATCTGAGTGAGGTGGAGCCAACGGGTCCTCCAGCGCCAAGGAACCTCAGAGTGAGGAGTCTGGAATCTGAAGAGAACGTACAAAGAGTCAGTCTCGAGCCAAAGCCTCGACCAACCTCTCTCATGAGCAGCCTCAACTACCATGATGGCTGCAAGGAGCTCAGCCTTGAAGGCGAAACAGCTCTGAATGCGCTGGCTGAAGCAGCCCCTAACGAAACCTCTGCTAGTCCTAAAGACCCCAGCGGAACGACCCATACATAGGGCTCCTAAAGAGCTACCATCCGTATTGTATTTGATCCAGTTCGGAGGGGGGCAGCACCAAGTGACCTCAATGATGCGCGGAGTCCGACCTGGCCTAGGTGCAATACGGAGGTCCCATAGAAGAGACTGCTCTCTCGGCAAAGAGAAGCATCTCCCCGTGTCAAAGATCACAGTCTCGCCCACCATCTTGCGCAGAAGAATGATCAGTATGTCAATGCTCCGGCGCTAGTCACTAAAGATACGCGCATTGCACTCCATCCAAAGTAACCAACCCGCCAAAATGATAGCCACTCTTCAGAGGTGGCCAACCTGAGGGCTGAACTGATGTCGCATCACCTCGATGATAAGCTCGTTCAGGCTCCAAAAAGCCCTCCACGAGACTCCAAATAAACCAAAGACATACCTCCAGAGGGCGGCAGCAATGTTCGGACCGATAAAGCCCCGACGGAACATGGAGTCTGTCGTGGGAAGGGCTCCAAAGATAGCACGCCAAATAAGAATATACCTCCGCGGCAGGATAGCCATGTCCCAGATCCAGGAGCCCCAACGAACATGGAGGCTGGAGGGGCGGAGGTGGTCGTAAGCCACTTTGGAGGTCATAATGCCGTCACGGGCGTGGACCCACACTGTCGTGTCACTGCCAGGCGGGCCAAGGTGATGGTGGTTGATGTCCTGGATGATGGCTGGAAAAGCCTCGATAAACTGTCTATGAAAGACCCAGCACCCATTCTGCCAGCAATCAGCTACCGTGGCGGTACAAAGAGAGTATAAGTGCTCGGGGAACCCCACCCGCTCCGCAATGATGTACCCAGCCAGTTGTCCAACCAAAAGTTGGCAGAGGAGTCCTCGCCAACTAGCACACGAGAGGAGCGGACAACGTCGGGAAGGCAAGTTCGCACCCCACGCAGAAAGGGGGAGCGGACGTACTTCCGTGTTGTGTAGTCTGTCATGTCGATCAGGCGGTCTCTGATACAGTCCATATAACGATTCGATCCGTGTAGGATGGTCCAGGTGAGGCAGCTCAGGTAAGCCTGATTCACCTGCCGGATCGATCGGAGACCTAGACCTCCTTCTGCCCGTGGGGTACAGACTCTGTCCCAGGCCACACTGCGTTCGAGCCTAGCACGCCACTCAGGCAATAAGATGGTCATCATACTTGCCGACTGGGCATCCACCGCAAGATCATTGAAAGAAGCCATGGTTTATATGACAGAGAGTATAATGGTTTCTTTCTCTTTCTCTTCTCTTCTAGAGGGAGAGAGAACTATTTAGTATTTAAGGGTAGGTTGCGGCAGCAGATGTCCACTAACCCTATTTAGTATTTAAGGGTGGGTTGCGGCAGCAGATGTCCACTAACCCTATTTACGGGGTGCCCAGGCCAATCCTAAACAGGAAATACCCGAAGAAAGGCCTAATCATATCCACCACGTGGATTAAATTCATTAGATGTCACTTCCACCACGGCTCTGTAAATTGTCTTCCAGTTACTGAAGGCTTTGGAATTCCTTTTTCTTAGAGCCAATCTCTTCGAGTTTTCGTGGTTAATTAGCTGCCACATACATGGGGGCCAATCGTTAATTGACTGGTACGGTCTTTTAGCAAAACTAAAGTTTAATAACTTACAGAGCTTTGGTTTTAATAGAAGCACATCAAATCGGAAAATGGAATTAAGCATCCGATTAGTTTGTCGGATTTTCTAGAACGAGGGTTTGGGTTTTTAGTTGGTATAGAGATGAATAACGTCCCGACCAAGTCACCGGATGAAATTCATGAGCGAAATCCGAAGGCCATCCATGGGAATTTTCCACCCAAAGAAGAAGCAGTTGATTGGTCAACGGGCCTTTGCGATTGCCGATCTGATTTCCATAGCTGTAAGTGAATTATTCTTTCTCACTAGGCATTTGTCATACATACTTGAGGACTTTTTTTTTTTTAAACTTGAGGACTCATGGGAGGCATAAAATAAGCTCCATAATCGAATAGGAATTTGTTGGTCCATAAATATCTGGACTTCGGGTAATGTAAAAAAAAAAAAAATCACAACATTGATGAAAATATAATTTTGATCCTCATATATTAATAAATTGTAGTCCGTAGATTGAATGTCAAATAAATTCTTAGGATGAAGATACTTCATATATCTTTCAACTCACTAAGGATGTCGTTTGTAACTCGAATTATTCTTGATATTTTGACCCTCCTTAAGATTCTATCGATATCGTTCTTGATGTAATTTTGGTCTTCTATGTCGGAAGTGCTATTAGAATGTATTGAGGATTTTTTTTAATGAGATTTTGATAATATTTATCATTGGGTTGTTATGATAGGCATTATAGGGATCTTTTGATATAATTTTTGATGGATATTTGGTGAAATACAATATTTACTTATAAAAAAATATAATGCTAAATTGCTTCGATGTAAAATCTGAGTTCTTACAAGCTTAAGCACAGATTAGAAAAGCTTTACTTAGAACTGAAAGTGACTGAATTATTTGCTTCAGGGTGCTTGACATACTGGTTTCCATGCATCACTTTTGGGCGGACTTCGGAGATTATAGACAAAGGATCGTCATGTAAGCAACCACGCGGCAACCCAAATACAAGCTATAATCGATATTTTATCACTCGAGTCAAATTTCGAATATCGTTAAACATGCATGCGTATAAAAATTAATCGGGTTTTCGTACTTTGGGTCTTCCCTGGCCTAGCTTGTACAGAGAATGCAGCTCTATACGCAGCCATGGCCTACTTCACAGGATGTGCCTGCTTCTACTCATTTCTCTACCGAACCAAAATGAGGAACCAGTACCACTTGAAGGGCAGCCCATGTGGCGACCTTACAAGACACTGCTTCTGCCTATCCTGCGCCTTAAGTCAAGAGTACCGGGAGCTTCAAAACCGCGGCTTTGACTTGTCAATAGGTACGTTGTTAATTAGTAATTACCTAACAGTGTCGTTTTGGCCTTTTTGTTCATTAATAATGAGGAAATTATAAATAAATAGGGAGGGTGGATGTCGCAACTTGACCCTGGAAAAAACAATTGGAAATTCCTTGTTGTTTGTTTGGGGAATTTAGGTTAAGTTAGTGGGTCTAATGTTTGATATAATTAACTGAAGTGATCTTATCAGAAAGTTCAACTTGTGTGGTACTCTTCTCTTTCCATTTAATTAACTATTGAAATTCTAATATTAAATTGGGAACGAACTATATAATTGATATAGGATGGGAGGGGAATCTGGAGAGAGGAAGTCAACCCCAGGAAGTCTCAATGGCTCCGGTTGTTGAGAGAGGAATGCAGCGGTAATGAGGTGGAGGAGAAATTTTGAAATCAGTAACATGATATATATAATTAATTATCCGTAGCATTAAAAATTTGAATATATTATAGTTCCCGTTAGTTAAATATTTATAGCTATAACAGTTATTCTGGTATGAGGAAATTAAAACCACTTGATTTTGTGGAAATAAAATGGCTGCTCCATCCATTATGCAACTTTAGTGGATTATTAATTGTTTATTTTTTTATAATTATTTCATTTGATTTTTTTGAGAAGGTCTGTTGATTTGTTTGGTAAGGTGAGTCTCACAAATTTGACGAAAGTAATTGGCCAAACATATTTTTTTCATGTACTTGTTTTTTCTTCTCTTTTTCCCACTTTCTCTTTTTTTCTCATTCATTCTCCTCTTTTCAATTATTTTTTTTCTCTCATCTCTTTCTCCTCTCTACACTATTACAATGTCGGCGACAAAACCGATGAGGCCAATGAAAAAATTGACGACGATGACAATGAAATTGGCGACACTATCGACAAGGCTGATGATGACTAGTAGATCTGATGATGAGCGGCAGACTGGCGACATTATCGACAAAGCTGACGATGACTAGTAGATCTGATAATGAGCGACAGATCCGACGACGCTCACAGAGAGACTCTTGTTCTGTTGGAGGTTGAAAAGTCTAATATGACTCTCGTCCTTATTGTCCCCTTCACTAGCCAACTCTGACTGAGACGACGATGAAAGATGATGCTGATAGAGGAAGAAAATGATGGAGGAGCACAATTTTGGTGAGAGCATGACGATAGCAACGCAAGTCGCATCCCATCGGGGTAGACACGAGAGTCGAATCTAACTCTCGTCCATGACAACGATCTGTTCTGATGTCTAAATGGCAGAATAATTTATATCCAAATGGCATACTGAATTATATCTAAATGTGTATATCAGAATAACAAACTTGATTATAATGATCATTGAGTTCACTAGTGAGATCCTGATTCTATCTGTTCTTTGGCTCGCTTCTCCATGATAACAATCTATCTCGATGTCTAACTAGAAACACGTCATTTAGACCAACAGAAATTTGTCATTCTGACCAATCGAAACCTATCATTTTGGCTAACAGTAATTCATCATTTTCAAACTAACATGAACAAGTCATTCAGATTAAAAGAAACACACCATTCAGACTAATTGTTATTGTGGGAAAAAAGTGATGAGGGTGTCAAGGTCGATCTCTTGACGGCTTGAAGGCTCGTCTCAAGGTCGGCGCCCAACGATACAAACGTGATCAAATGACCATCACTACCTAACCGAAGCTAAGCTTCTATAACTAGGCTCTAATGCCCGGCCGACCAAGCGCTAATGCCCGGCTGAAGACTAAGATACAAAAAAAGAAGCTTTGAGCTTTGATATAAGATTTGTGTGGTTGATTGTTGGATGATTGATGTCTCCCTCGGACGTCCAATCACATGTCTTTGTCTTTTTTGCCTTCCTCCACTCACATGCATTTGTCCTTTTTGCCTTCCTCCACTCACATGCATTTGTCCTTTTTGCCTTCTTCTGCTCACACCAATAAGATCCCCCACTATAAGGAGGCAAAGTCCACTTTGGTCACTCAAGGAGGGAAAAGCTCTTCATGAAGTCACCACACCAAGGAAAAGTACTTGCATAAGTCACCACACTAAGGAAAAGCACTTCCATAAGTCACCACACTAAGGAAAAAGTACTCCATGAAGTCAATTCTAAGGCAAATATTATTTTGTCTTCTGACAATTGTACTATGCAATTTTGACTAATATCAACACACAATTTTCAGACCAATAGTACTACGTTATTTTCAAACTAACATGAATACGTAATTATATAATAACATTATTATGATATTCAAACTAACTATATCATAATATTTCGACCAACAAAAATATGTCATTTCAACCAACTTAAATAGTGTATCACGTGGACTAAAATAATTACCATTACCTGTGTCACGTGAGTCATATGTATTACATAGAACTGAATTTTGCTCCAATGACTCCTCTTGTTGAGAGAGGAATGCACCGGTAATTTAGGTGGAGGAGAAATTTTGACATTAGTAACATGATATGTATAATTATATATGTATAATTATTCGTAGCATTAAAACTTAACATATTATAGTTGTCGTTAGTTAAATATTTATGGTTATAACAGTTATTCTCGTATGAGGAAAATTAAAAACACTTGATCTAGTGGAAATAAAATGCTTGCTCGATCCGTTGTGCAACTGTAGGGGACTGTTAATTATTAATTTTTATATAATTATTTAATTCGATTGAATGTTGCAACTTGCTAGGGTAGCCACCTCTGTTGAACAGTCTTTGTTCGATCGAATGTTATTTAATTCGATTGAACGTCATGCTCCCTGATGCACGTAGTTGAATATGTTGAATGGACCCACCTGGTCTATGACATATCTGGAGCTTATCAGGTATCTACATAATTTTACAACTAGTAGTTGAAACTTTGTATTTTTTTTAATATAGATTGTTTATAAGTAAACTTTTATTTATTATTACTAATAATTATAACCTACTTAGAAACCGAAATGGAATCTGTACGTCACAATTATGAGATCTGCGGATTGTTGCAGTTGTTTACCGAAAAGATAAACAACTGAGCCGTTGTAATTGTAAAATTAACGTTAATTATTAGTAAATGCACGTTCACATCAATTAGGCAATCCAAGACATTCACCATTTTAAATTTAAAGTCAGTTTACCGGTTCCAAACCGCGTATAGACTAAATAAGATGAACTGATGCAAATATTTTGATTAATTCACATTTATTATTTTTTGGTTAAGTAAAGATTATGAATTCAATTATTAAATATTACAAAAACATGGTACATAATAATTCTCGCAATTTAAAGTATTGTAAAAAAAATTCCCGACGAGAATTTTTGTTTAATTCGACGTAACATAAATGGGTTTATCAACGAAATAGCCACGAAAAACCTCCAAATAGTTATTCTTAACCCAAAATGACATAATGACCTTTCCGCCCATCCCTTCGCGGCCCACCAATCTGGTATAACAGAATTCGCTCGTCGTACCTCCGCGAAAGTGATTTCCCCTTGTCCGGTGTGTGACAATGAGATAAGGGCATTTGGGTCATTGCATATTTATTTTAAATTGAAAAGAAAATTTAGAGAGATTAATGGATGAAAGATTTACGTGGAGAGTAAAAAATTTGCTCTCATTAAACGGCCAATTGACATATATCCAAAGTGCTTAGTCAGCAGAAATTTTATGGTAGACCTTATAGATTCACCAATTCCTAATTGACATTTAGATTAGGCACTTATCAATTAAACATGACTAGGATACATAAATATGAAAATTAAATCATAACATTATTGCATTTTATGATTAAAGAAATCATTTCCTAAAAAAAATTAAAGTCTCTATATAGAAATAGTCCAATTTATTAACAAGAGGTATGAAGTAATTTTTATTAATGTTCTACTTTGGTAACTCTAAAAATAATCAAACAAGAGCAAATAAAAATTGGAGTCTGCAAAAAATCCGCAACCACAAGTTTTAAGTCACCAACTTTACGGAGTTACAGTAGTTTCATAATCATCCTCGAACTTACATAAGACAATGGCTAATATAGACCAATACAGAATCTAAAACACGGTAGGAAACTCGGAAATTGCCTGTACATGCCCAGTAATGGACCTATTAGATAATGTGAATTTACGACAGAAAATATAATATTGACGAAGTCCACTGTGGTGCTTCCACGCGGAAGCGGAATTATCAACTCTACAAACAGTGAGCCGGAATATAAATAATGTACCAATATATGGACCAAGCAACCAACTAATATAAATATAAATAGACCCTTCCGATCCAAACAAATCAATCAAACTCATAGCCCTCGAAATCCCCTTCACTACTACAACTGCCTCCCATAAACTGCCAGCTTTTTAAAAGAAAAAATATTTTCCTTTCTCAAATACTAGCCAGATAAAGTTTCTTCATTCCTCACCAACATGTATCAACAAAATTACCAAGAGGGCGATGGAAAATATCAACCGGCACCGGCGGCCGGAGTTCCGGTGTCCTCCTACAACCAGAATCCTGGGTACCAGGTTCCACGGCAAGAGGGGCCTTGGTCTTCAGGCCTTTGTGATTGCACATCTGATTGCGGATCTTGTAAGTATATTATCACACGATTTTAATATTTTTCGTTTTTTCAGAAACTTCCATTTTGAATAAAATATTAACCATTAATTATATAATATTTTTGTGATTATTGCAGGCTGTTTAACTTGTTGCTGCCCGTGCATCACCTTCGGACGAATTGCTGAGATTGTGGACAAAGGAAACACATGTAAGCTTCATAATCAAAATGAGATATTGACTTGATTATAGATCATTAATTAATATGAGATTCATATATTAACAATTTTTCGAACCCAATCGTAATTTAATCAACGAGTAACAAATATGCAGACAATTTATTTGTTTTTTGCGAATTGTTACAGCATGTGTTGCGGCGGGAGGTCTGTACGCACTTCTGATGTATTTCACTGGGTGCCAGTTCATATACTCTTGCTCCTACCGAACGAAATTGAGGGGCCAGTACATGTTATCTGAGAGCCCATGCAACGACTGTTTGTTGCATTGCTGCTGCGGGGCCTGTGCTCTCTGTCAGGAGTACCGCGAGCTCGAACATCGTGGCTTCGACATGTCTATTGGTAATTATTATCATCGTATATTCATAGTTCACGCTATGATATTTTTTTTTTTCGGGTCAACAATTCTAATTTCGGATGTACTGTTTTAAATTTCTTGCTATAATTTGTGTTCAGGCTGGCAGGAGAACGTGGAGAGGCAAAACCGTGGTGTGGCGTTGGGGACCGCACCGGTGTTTGATGCAGGGATGACTAGATAAACGTTGAATGGCTCCTCAAAAAGATATATGTTGAATGGTTTCAGGGCTTTTGTTATATATTTTATATATAAGTAATGGTATTGTGATAATTTAGTTTTTTTGGTGAACTATTGTGATAATTTAGTTGACGACTGGGAAGCATAAGTAATTGTCAACGCAGAGTTTTTGGTCCTGTATCGTGGATTGTAATCAAATACTTCAACTGTGGTATCCATCTAATTCCCCATCAAATAAAGGCATAGCTATATTTTTAATTTTATATACTTATTGATTCGAGTAATCAAATTTGAGACGAACAATATTTTTAAATAATTACAAAATTATCTAAACAAATATTTAATACTTTTACATATAAAAAACACATTTTTATATCTAATCTGTTTGTTTCGGAATTCTATTATTGTTGTCGATAATTGATGTAAAGTTTAGAGGCAAACATAATAATGAATGGTCTATCTACAACCCAAAAATCTTCTCAATTATTGAATAACATGTTGCAGTTTGTTTTCAATGATAATTTTGTACACCATGAATACATCTTTGGTTTATTTTGAATTATGCATTTCGGTCAAATCATTTGTGGAGATCACATTTGATCTAAGACTATCTGCACAGCATCCTCATACAACCCAGCCCTGCAATATTATATTAATTTCTTACTCATCCACCTCAACTCATCATCTTACACTCAATTTTTAACCCACAACAGCATCCTCATACAATCCAACCACAACCAATAAACAATTAATAAATGAATGTTTAGAATGTTTTTATGAAGCTTCAAATATTTTATTCGGTGTTTATTATCCTTTATCTCATTTAATATTTTTTGTTATAATTAATTTGAACTCGATCGAATTCAACTATAACTTGATAATTAATAATTCGAATTCGATTTATTATTAAACGAATCAAATACAATCTAAAACGTTCATAAATTTGACGAATCAATTCGATTCGAATTCAACCAAATCAATTTTGTTATAACTTACAACCACCATAGTCGCTGGCCAACATTTATTCTGTTGCAAGTGACGAGAACTGGGAAGGTCCAAATTTAGGGTTCACTTTTGACAAAATTGATCTCATTAAAATGACTTTTTTACAAGTTCGTATTTGTATTCAAATGTGTCTTTAGATGTATCGAATATTCTTATTTTTTATAATTTAAATTTTACAAATTATGAATTTTATATTTTGATTGTTCGGAATAACTTAATCACGACCAAAAGTATGCATTTGTTTATTATTACAGGGGACATAAGCAATTTAAAAAAAAAAAGCCAAAGCACTTGAATAATCAAAATCCCACGGCCACTGGGAACTACGAATAAAACTGTTTCATTTGTTGGAATTCCCTTCCAACCTTATTATAATCAGCCATTATTATAATCAAGCAGGCCCCGTCCAACCTTCTTCTTTCCTCGATCGCCAGTGCACCTTGGGTCGCCTATGGGGCCCACCTTCTTTTTTATGTCTGGCGCGTGAGCGCCACGCGCGGCATTCCGGGGCTGTACTCGGATGCTGCTGCAAGTGGTCTAAGAAGTCCATTTGAGGGCGGCCTTCGATAATTATTTTATCATAATCAAACAATATATTTTTATCTAACTTTTTTTAATCTAAGAACAGTCTTATCATAATTGGATAGACTATTTTATCATAAATGAACGACTCATTTATGATAAGTGGGTAGATTATTTTATTCTCGAGAACGATTCTAATACTTTTTATACGTTCATGACCAAATTCAAGGAAAAATTTCTTTTCTTTGAGGGTGCAACTAGCCTAATTATCCAAATTCTCTATCAACTCAGTAACATTAGAGAGAAGATTCAAAAATTGATTTCTCTGGCCAAAAGAACTATAGTTATCTAAAATTTGTGAGTTCTTCGACTCATTGTCCAGTTAGTAAAAACATGGGCCTGAATGTACTATAACAACCTAGGATGGGCTGGACTGGGCTGGATATTGCAAGAGCAAAATCCATGTCTGTTACGAGGAAGCTTCCTTACAAATACAGAAAAATTTACAAGAGTGGAAATTGTAATTCACTCGATCTGTTGATCCTTTACTTTTTCTCGATCATTCAAAATAGGAAAAAAAATTAGAGAGATTAATGGATGAAAGATTTTGGTCACGGCAAGACTAGCCATTTATCATTACAATAGGTGTCAAGTGGAAGTGCAATGATGTATGCATCTGAGGTAGACCGGTAAACTTGAATCTTGTCCCTACATTACATGACCCAATCAATTTGATTAGATACTGGTTATTTATTTTTATTGTTCCACTCTTTGACAACATGAAAAAAACCAAATTGACCACATGAAAAAACCAAAAGTTCTGCCCGCCCTTCCATCCTTTGGATGGATAAAGGAGGATAGAGCTTTTGGTGTCCCCTCCCAATGTCCCCAATCCCACAATGACTAGTCAATAGTTTTTTCTCTTAAATTTTTCTTCGTTCATCGGTAATATTCTCGTATCCTCAGCATAGAAGAACCACACTAACCCATACCGGACTTGGTGGTTAACCTCGACTAGGGCGAAGATACTGTAGTGGAAAGTAAAAAATTTGCTCTCATTAAACGGCCAATCGAGATATATAGAAAGTGTTTGGTCACCAGAAATTTTATGGTAGACCTTATAGATTCACCAATTCCAAATTGACATGTAGATTAGGCATTTATCAGTTAAACTGTTGAATAGGATAAGTAGATATGAAAATTAAATCATAAAATTATTGTGTTTTATGTTGAAAGAAATCATTTCCTAAAAAAACTATCTAATTAGAAAATATTCCAATTTAATAATAAGAGGTCTGAAGTAATTTTTACTGATGTTCTATTTTAGTAACTCCAAAAATAATCAAACAAGAGCAAATAAAACTGGAGTCTGCAAAAAAATTCGCAACAATAATTTTAAAGTCACCAACTTCACGTAGTTTTTTTTTTTTTGGTGAAACTGGTGGGTGGTGCTCACCCTTGCATTAAACTAACTGAAACTTACAAAATGGTCCGTGCCATTAAGATCAGAGCTCAAGAGGGCAACACAGTCTACTGGGGGTTCCTCAAAGACAAAAAGACCCCTCCTTTGCTCGAGAGCAATGTTCGACAGCTTATCGGCTAGTCTATTGATCTCTCGACCACAAAAATTGAACTCTATATGAGTGAAAAGTCGAACTAACTTCTGACAGCTACTCACGAGGGAATGGAGAGAATTACTCGTCTCTACGCCCTCGGCAAGGTACTTGATAGCCAATTGCGAATCAGACTCCACAATAATGCTATTGTAGGTCCGACGTCTTGCAAGAAGAAGGCCTCTTTGGATGGCCCATAACTCTGCTGTGATGGCGTTGCAAGTTCCCAACCCCTGCGAGAATCCTACTTTCCAAGCTCCTTCCGAGTTCCTAAATACTCCACCACATCCGGCTGGGCCCGGATTACCTTTGGATGCACCATCGGTGTTGAGCTTGAGAAAGCCTACCGGGGGTGGTTGCCATCGTGGGGGTGGGTCATCAAACGCCTTGTTTCCCCTTCCATGGGTTCTAGTCTTATGCCAGGCAGAGTCAAAGGCTGCAGCCTGCGATTGGAGGAAGCCCACTTGGTCCAGGGGGGTCCTTACCGTTCCGAAGACATCATCATTACGCCAACGCCAGAGCCACCAGCAGGTAGTTGCAAAGCTAGTGTTCCAAGGTATCCCTGTATTTCCTGGCCAGGTGCACTGTATGTTGTTGATTAGCCAGGGTCGTTGTGCCTGTGAGAAGAACAACTGGTGCATCCTTTCCGGGACCAAGGCCTCCCATACTCGTCTAGACAGCTTGCAGTCCCGGAGCAAGTGTACAATTGATTCTTGGCAGTTTCGGCATCTAGCGCAGTACGGATTGGGAGCAAATTTGCGTCTAAATCTCTCCGAGTTTGTCATTAGTCTCCCCTTGAGACAAGTCCAAAGGAAAGCTCTAACTTTTTCGGGTACTTGTAGTGTCCATACAGATCTCCATGGGATTATTTCTCGCTCCAACGCTTCTTCCTGTCCAACAAGTTGGAGGTAAGTAGACGAGGTAGTGAAGTCCCCTGTGCTGGAGAATCTCCAAGAAAGCGAGTTGGTAGATGAACCTTCTTCAGACACTAATATGGCTTCCAACAGGGGCCACCATTCCTCCGGGAGCAATTGTATTAGCATGTCCCAGTTCCAGCCAAAGTCATCGCTCCAATAGTCTCTGATCTTCAGTTCCAGTTGTTCTTCTGGAACACATACGCCTTGCGCTATAAGGGGGCCGAGTCCGGGAATCCAGTCATCTAGCCAGAATCGGATGCTTGTCCCATCGCCCACATTCCATTTGGTCCCCTTGCTCAGTAGCCCTGCAATTTTCTGTAGCCCTGCCCAAACCACAGATTTCTTCTTGGAGAGTTGGAAGAGACTCTCGTTGGGAGAATTTCCACCATACTTCATCGCCAGAATACTCGCCCAAAGCTTGTCGGGAGAGGTCAGAAATCTCCATCCCAATTTGGTTATGAAAGAACTATTGGCGTTGCGAGCACTCCTCAAGCCAAGGCCTCCCATAACTTTTGGCTTGCACACTTCCTCCCATTTGACCAGGTGTATCTTCCGTTGGCCTTCCCAGTCCCCCCATATGAAATTCTTTGTGATTCTATCTAGCTTGTCACATATGCTCGTAGGCAGGTAGATTACCTGCATGGCATAGAAAGGAAGGGTGGAGAGGACTGACCTAGCTAGAGTCACCCTCCCAGCTAGCGTAAGTTGCCTAGCTTTCCAGCCAGCTAGGCGGTTCTGGGCCTTATCGATGATATACTGAAAGGTATTCTTGTTAACTCTTGTGTGGATGGCCGGGATGCCAAGATAGGCTCCTAGATCCTTCGTGGCCGAGATCGCAAGGGCATTGCTGAGTCTTCTGCCCTCCTCAACAGAGACATTGTTTGAGAAGAAGACTCTAGACTTTGCCGTATTTATCTTTTGACCAGAGGCACGGCAAAAGTCGTTGAGTCCTCTTTGGATGAGGTTGACTTGGTCCACGGATGCTTCGGCAAATAAGATGATATCATCGGCGAAGAGTAAGTGTGTTACCCAAGGGCCCTTCCTCGTCACTCGGATCGGTTTCCATTTCTTCTGGTGGGCTGCTAGCATTATCCAATGGGCTAGGCGTTCCATGCACAACACAAACAGATAAGGTGAGATTGGGTCACCCTGTCTTATACCTCGAGACGGGGTGAACTCCTCTGTCATCTCGCCATTCCAGAGAATCCGCATGGTCGAGCTCGAAACACATTCCATGATGATCCTTGCCAAGGGGTGTGGTACTCCCGCATCGTATAGGGTGTCTTCGATAAATTTCCAGTTGAGGCGGTCGTAGGCCTTCTCAAGGTCAATTTTGAGTGCCATCCATCCTTTCTTTCCCTTCTTACTCCGCATCGAGTGGAGTACCTCCTGCAAAATAACAACATTGTCAGAAATTTGTCGCCCAAGGACAAAGCTGCCCTGGGCTTGAGAGATGAGAGATGGTAGCTTGGGTTTGATTCGGGAAACTATGATCTTGGTTAAAATTTTATAAGCTACATTGCAGAGGCTAATGGGTCTGAATTGGGACATGGTTTCTGGTGAGGGTATCTTAGGAATGAGGACAAGTAGGGTCTCGTTAAGGGTGGGAGGTAGATGGCCAGATAGGAATGTGGATTGGATGTACTCGATCAAGGTGGATTTCACCACTCCCCAACACTTCTGAAAAAAGATGGCTTGGAACCCATCTATACCCGGTGCCTTAACGGGGTTCATGTTTGTCACAGCCTCATAGACTTCTTTAGGACTAATCGGCCTAGAGGCATGGGCTGATTCAGCTTCAGTCCAGGTAGGGAAGAAGCCACGGACCACGTAGTTCATGTTAGAGGTCTCCTCGGCTGTGTAGAGTTTCTTGTAGTATTGGGTTGCCATTGATTCAAGCCGATCCTTGTCATCAATCCACTCACCCAGCTCATCCCTAAGTCTGAAAACTTTGTTGCGATTCCTGCGGACTAGGGTAGACGAATGGAAGTACTTTGTATTACGATCGCCTTGGGTTATCCATTTCTCACGCGACTTCTGAAACCACATGGTTTCCTCTTGGAGGAGGACCTGTTCAAGTTCGTTCCTAAGCTTAATGTCCAGATCTGCAAGGCCTCTGTTCGGGTGTCTATCCAGGGCTGCTTGCAGACCACAAAGTCTTGCGTAGATCCGTTTCTTCCTCCACTCGATATTGCCAAATACCTTCTTGTTCCACTCATTTAACTCTCTCTTCAGATCATCCAGCACCGTCTCGATCTCGCTGGTCTGACTCCACTTCGCCTTTATTACCCGATGGAAGCTAGGGTGAAGGATCCATGCCGCTTGGAACCGAAAAGGTCGACGACCTCTCCTGCCCGTGTCTGGTTCTGTGAGTTGGATTAGGAGAGGGCTATGGTCCGACTTGTACCTCGCTAGGTGCTTCACTTTGCAATCTGGCCAATGCATTCTCCACTCTACGTTGCATAGTGCACGATCTAATCGTTTTGAGACTCTACTTCCGTTTCCTGTGGTTCTGGACCACGTGAAAGGTGATCCTATGAATCCCAAATCTATGAGTCCTTGATTGTGAATCCACTTACGGAGGCGGTGATCTTGAGGACGTAGGCTTCCGGAACCACCTTTCCTTTCCTCCATTGCTGTGATGGCATTGAAGTCACCCACCACAAGCCATGGTGTTGCATCCTTAGGTCCTTGTGCCGCGATGTCCTCCCAGTAAGCTTCTAGCCCACTTACGGGAGGTAAAGCATACACAAAGGTGATTTGTATTGGTTTGCTTCCCGACTGGGAGACTTCGACATGGAGGTAAGATTCGAACGTCGAGAGAATTCTGATAGATAAATCATCCTTCCACAAGAGCCAGATACCACCTCTTCGGCCCTGTGCTTCAACTCGGTAGTTGTTTAGGCCAATTTTCTTGCAAACATCATTCGCAGACTCTCCACTGACTTGGGTTTCTATGATTGCTGCCAAGCTTACTTTATGCGAACGCCACAGGTACTTGAAGGCACGGAGAAAACCCGCTTTCCGCGCTCCGCAACAGTTCCAGACGAGGACTTTGGGGTCCCAACTTCCGACGAGCAGGTCAGAATTGGGCCTCAGCTGAGATTGTTGGTTTAACATTTGGACATCTGGTCCTGAGGCTGGCTCAGGTCCATATTCATCTGGTTAGAGGGTGCCTGCGTGGCTTGACCTGGTTGGATCGCTGTGGAAGTAGTGGGGGAATCACCCGGTAGGGTGTGGTCTTGGACTGGGGGATCGGAGGGGTGTTCCATGGTCCTTTGGGATGGGTCTCCTATGTTTGGGGGTTTGGGCGGTGAGTAAGTGTGCGGTGTGTTTGCTGGGCTAGAAGCAGAGGGGGGAACTGAAGTGGCTTTTGTGGGTGGCAAGGTGTTGGTAGACGTGGCTTTGCTTGGGGTTGTAGTAGATGAGTTTGGGCTTATGTTTTCTTTTTGCTGGTATCTACTCATGGCTTGTTTGAGTTTAAGTTCCAGGGTGTAATCTTCTTTGCGGGCTCTCTTCAAGGTAAGGGCCTGGGTGGTTCTGGTTTGGGCTTGGTGAGTGGGCTTTTTGGCAGGGGTTTTGGTGGCTTTGAGGGGCTTGGTAGTTCTAGGTTGGCCAATTGGGGTACTAGGGGACCCCACAAAGCTCACGGGTGCCATAGGGTTCACAGCGACAGGCGCCACCTCATCCACTGGTAATTCTGCATTGGACAGTATATCATACCTATTTCCGGAAATACTCCCGGCCCTAGGTGTAGTTGACTTTAAAACTCTTCCTCTTCTAGCAACGATCATCCAAGGGCCTAGAGTTGGTTCTTGTTCCTCGGGATTACCCCAGCTAGGGTTTTCCACGGACGCCCCCACTTGGGTGTTTCCGGCTCCTGGAATTCCTCCCGCAGCCAAGTCGTCGTTTGGACTCTGTCGACCTCCATTCATTGTCGGGCAATGTTCCCGGAGATGACCATACTGGCCACACCCGAAACAGATAACATGGAGTCCTTCATACTCCACTTTTTGGATCGAGTCTTCGATTTCCACTTCTCCTTTTAGGGGAAGAGCCAGGTCCACCTCCACACACACTCGGGCAAAGTGGCCTCGAACCTTCATCTCAGTGTTGGGGTCGAACTTGACAAACTTTCCAAGCCCGGTAGCTGCCACTTTCAACAGATTGTTGTTGTAGAAGTGTACAGGGATATCCGGAAACCGGACCCATATTCTCAGTTTCGATTCCTCTTTTTCTGAAGGGGAGAACTCAGGGTTCCACGGCTTAATCGTGATGTAATGATCTTGAAAGAGCCACGGTCCCCCTGACATAGCATGTTCCAAATCCTCCTCAGCCGAGAAGGAGACTAAAAAATACCCATTTGGGAGGTCAACCAGTTTGATGTCCGCGACCGGTCTCCATAACTGCTGGATTCGGTTTAGGAGAGCGCGGTAACCCACTGAGCGACCAAGGACTTTTAGCACCGCTGACTTCTTCCAGGGTTCAGCCAGTTGCTGCTTTGCGTACGGGGACAGGGTAATCTTAGGTCGAGCCGGATTAGAGGTGATGTCCAGGGTTGCTTGTCCGGTTGCCAACCAGTCTTCGTTCGGTTCCTGGTAACGGTAAATAGGTGTATAGTGACCCTCCTGAACTGATTGGGAGTAAGAGCGTTTCGGGTTGGTGCTTCCAGGGGTGGAGGGGAGTGGCGAGTGGTGTGGACTCGGTACTGGGGAGCTTGGGGGGTTTGGTTGGTTATGGGTACGTGTATGAGTGGTGCTAACGGATGGTTGCAGGAGGCTGGGAAAGTCATTACTAGGGGCACCTGGGTTGGGGGTTGACCTAGGCTCGGGGAGGTTTGGTGGAGGGGAAGTTGGGGTAAGTGGGGGGACGGGTTGTGCTCGGTGGGGTCCTGGGTCCGGGAGGGGTGGGGCAGGGATGTCCGGTGGTTTCGGTGGGTGGTGGGTGGTCGTGGTGTATTCAGGCTCCATCTCTCACTCTCTACTCTCTCTCTACTCTAACTTCGGTACAGGAAAAAGTTTGTCTAGTAATTTGAATTCGAACCAACTTCACGTAGTTACGGTAGTTTACCAATCACCCTCGAACATACATAAGGCAATGGCCAAATAGACCACCAATACAGATTCTAAAACACGGTAGGAAACTCGGAAATTGCCTGTACATGCCCAGTAATGGACCTATTAGATAATGTTAATTTACGACGGAAAATACAATATTGACGAAGTCCACTGTGGTGCTTCGACGAGTAAGCGAAATTATCAACGCTACAAAAAGTGAGCCGGCATATAATTAATGTACCAATATATGGACCAACCAACCAACTAATATAAATATAAATAGACCCTTCCGATCCAAACAAATCAAACAAACTCATAGCCCTCGAAATCCCCTTCACTACTACAACTGCCTCCCGTAAACTGCCAGCTTTTAAATAAAAAAAAAATTAATTTCCTTTCTCAAATACTAGCCAGATCAAGTTTCTTCTTTCCTCACCAACATGTATCAACAAAATTACCAAGAGGGCGATGGAAAATACCAACCGGCACCGGTGGCCGGAGTTCCGGTGGCCTCCTACAACCAGAATCCTGGGTACCAGGTCCCACAGCAAGAGGGGCCTTGGTCTTCAGGCCTTTGTGATTGCACCTCTGATTGCGGATCTTGTAAGTATATTATCACACGATTTTAATATTTTTCGTTCCTTCAGAAATTGCCGTTTAAATAAAATCTTAACCATTAAATATATCAATTTTTTTGTGATTATTGCAGGCTGTTTAACTTGTTGCTGCCCCTGCATCACCTTCGGAAGAATTGCTGAGATTGTGGACAAAGGAAACACATGTGAGCTTCATAATAAATATGAGATCTTGACTTGATTATAGATCATTAATCAATATGAGAGTTATATACTAACAATTTTTCGAACTCAGTCGTAATTTAATCAACGTGTAACCAATATGCAAAAAATGTATTTATTTATTTTTTGTGAATTGTTACAGCATGTGGTACGGCGGGAGCTCTGTACGGACTTCTGATGTGGTTCACCGGGTGCCAGTTCATATACTCTTGCTCCTACCGAACGAAATTGAGGGGACAGTACATGTTATCTGAAAGCCCATGCAACGATTGTTTGTTGCATTGCTGCTGCGAGACCTGTGCTCTCTGTCAGGAGTACCGCGAGCTCCAACACCGCGGCTTCGACATGTCCATCGGTAATTATTATCTTCGTATTACATTCATCATAGTCCAGGGACGGATCCAAAAAATTTATAATATCAAAATATTTATGTACTTCGTACAATTTAAAAAAAAAAATTAATGAGGACAAATTCTTTTTTTCTATTAAATATATACCAAAAAAAATATTTGTGGGGACAATTGCCCCCAATTGAGAGTTGAGACCATATAGATCCGTCCCTTCATGACACACGTTATGATTTTTTTTTTATCGGGTCAACTATTCTAAGTTCGGACTTATTGTATTAAATTTTTTGCTATAATTTGTGTTCAGGCTGGCACGAGAATGTGGAGAGGCAAAACCGTGGAGTGGCGTTGGGGACCGCTCCGGTGTTTGATGCAGGGATGACCAGATAAGGGTTGAATGGCTCCTGAAGAAGATATATGTTGAATGGTTTCAGGGTTTTTATATATTTTTATATATAAGTAATTGTATTGTGATAATTTAGTTGACGACTGGGAAGCATAAGTAATTGTCAACGCAGTTTTTTCGGTGATGTATTAATGTGGATTGTAATCAGATACTTCAATTGTGGTTTCCATCTATTCCCCATCAAATAAAGGCATAGCTATATTGTAAAATTCATATATTTGTTAAATATAGTAATCTAAATTTGAGAGGAACAATATTTTTAAATAATAGCGAAATTATCTAACTAAACATTTAACATTTTACGTATAAAAAAATATTTATATCCAATCTATTTGTTTTGAAATTCTATTATTGTTGTCAACAATTGATGTAAAGTTTAGAGGCAAACATAGTAATTTGAATGGTCTATCTACAACCCAAAAATCTTCTCAATTACTGAATAACATGTTGCAGTTTATTTTCAATGATATTTTTTTACGCCATAAATACATCTTGGGTACATTTTGAATTATGCATTTTGTCAAATCATTTGTGGAGATCAGATTTGATCTCAGAATCCCATTTTCAAGACGGTCTTCGATATTCATTTTATCGTAATCCAACAATATATTTTATCTATTTTTTTTCTCGGAACAGTCTTATCATAGTTGGATCGACTATTTATCATAATTGAACAACTCATTTATCATAACCAGATAGACTATTTTATTCTGGAGGACGATTCTAACACTTTTTATACGTTCATGACCAAATTCAAAGAAAAATTTCTTTTGTTAGAGGGTGCAACTAACCTAATTATCCAATAATCTATCAACTCATTAACATTAGAGAGGAGATTCAAAAATTGATTTATTTGGCCAAAAGAACTACAGTTGTCTAAAATTTGTGAGTTCTTCGGCTCATTGTCCAGTTAGTAAAAAAATGGTTTAGGGTTGTTAAAAAAATGGTTCAGTAAAAAAATTGATTGGGTTGTTAACACCCCTCCGGAAGTGGCAAATTTGATTGCTTGGACTCTTAGGGTGCATTTGGTACTAAGGCTTGGACACGACTGAACAAAATTTTTTGTCCAAGCCTATGTTTGGCACAAGAAATGGACAGGACAAAATTGAATCCTTGTCTAAGCCCACTCCTAATTTCTTGTCCCACCTATTTCCATGGGACAAAATTTTTTGTCCAAGGACAGAAACCTCTTATGGTATATTTTTACCGTGTTACCTTATATTATTTCTTTTTTCTTATTTGTTATCATATTTAATTCAATCATTAATAATTATTTTCTCTACTATAGATTTTTAGATCTTATATACAATTTTTTTAATTGGGATTCATTTAAATTTTCTATATTTCATATCTAGGATATAAATATATATAAAAATATGAAAGTGGTTAATCTATATATTTGATCAACACATACATATTTACAATGATATTATTTTAGTGAGTCACTCAAATAAATAAATTTAACATACCCATTTGTTATATAGTGTACATGCATGAATAATTTTTAATAATATTTTATCTTTACAAAAATATATTTGTTTAATTATGTGATATCATATTAAAAATATTTATAATGTAATTAACATGATTTAAATTCATAATGATTATTTTTGAATATTTAGTTTTAATTCCAATTTTTTATTCAAAGATTTTATTTCTATGATATAACATTATTGTTAATGTAATGATTGATTTTACTTAGTTTAATGAATATTATCTGCTGTTATCATGAAGAATATTTGTCTTTAACAAAATTTTAGATTAAATTATTATACATATACAATTGAGAAATAGGCAAAATATTCAATCATGTACTGAAACAACCAAACATAGGACAGTACAGCTAGAACAAACAGTTCTGTCCAGTACTGTTCTATCTAGTACTGTTCTGTCCTGTCCAGAAGTCGTACCAAACACACCCTTATGGTTAATGATATGTTCTGTTTGTCTCAAAAAAAAAAAGTTAGTAAAAAAATGGGCTTAATGTACTGTAACAACCTAGGATGGGCTGGACTGAGCTGGGTATTGCAACAGCAAAATCCATGTCGGTTACGAGGAAGCTTCCTTAAAAATTTATAGGAGTGGATATTGTAATTCACTCGATCTATTGATCTTTTACTTTTTCTCGATCATTCAGAATATGTTAAAAACAGAGAAGACAAATTAGGAAAATCATATCCTCCTTTCCACAGCCCTCCCTCTCCATGGTAAATGTATCTGACTACTCGGTATTCTCAAATGAATATCGTTCAAAAAAGTTTTACAACCGCACCGTGAGAGGTTATTTTTTCAGTGAATTTCGATGTTTGACCAAGATAAATTAACAGTTCGACGGCTTCCGTTGATGTCTTAAAAAAAAATTATAAACCAACATAATTGACATTTCTCTATATCTGATTTGGCTAGGCGTGTTTTCCAAAGAACACCAATTAAATAATAATTAATTGACTTTTGCGTTTTGAAGAGCTTAGCTGTATGCGTTTAAGAAAAATATAAATTTTAAGTCTTGTTTATCAAATGATACTTACAGAATCGTCTCTTTACAAAAAATGTATCAGTTGAAGTTGGCCAAAAACTAAAAGACGAAAATTATCTCGACATCGGAGGTAAAGACATTTGGAGCGACGATAACGAGGGGAAAATCATAAAAACATAATTCATTGGCCATGAACTCTGTACTTTTTTCCACTCATATTTAATTATTCTTATTGGATTATCATATAGTTAAATATTAATTTCCAGTCACTATTTAAGCTGAAACTCATTGAAACTTTTAGTAAGTAGTGAGTAGAAACGTCTTAATTATCCTCGTATCATGAGTTCAACAGTACCAATTCTCCAAGTACAACCTTGGTCCTCGGGCCTCTGTGATTGCTTCTCCGACTGCAAGTCTTGTAAGAAAATATATAAAACATATAATTAGTAACTAATAGTTCTATGTTTTTTCATCTTGGTGGATCTTAATTAATGGCTGATTATGATATCCGAATATGTATAAATTTCGATTCGGTTTTATATTGCAGGCTGTTTAACATGCTGGTGTCCATGTATCACTTTTGGGCGGATTGCTGAGATTGCTGATGAAGGAAACACGCGTGAGTCTAAAGACTTCAAATCCAAAGAATTTTTTTTCATTTTTTTTCAATTATCAACCTGTGTTGGAGTTCGATACTACGCTTGTTAATATTAACGAGCAATTAATATTATAAACACAATTTTTTTTAATTGAATACGAAAATTTTAGCATGCATGCACGACGCAAGTATTAACAATACAACATTTTTGTCCCCGTTTTCAGCATGTGGAACTGCGGGAGCCATATATGGGCTCCTATCGTGGTTCACCGGCTGCGGATGGATATACTCGTGCTCTTACCGTTCAAAATTAAGGAAGCAACATATGCTATCTGAGAGCCCTTGCAACGATTGTTTGGTCCACTGTTGCTTCGAGTCTTGTGCTCTTTGTCAAGAGTACCGAGAGCTCCAACACCGCGGTTTCGACTTGTCCAAAGGTAATTTTTATATGGATTATGATAATGTATTATATGAACTTTGAGTTAACGTTTTTGCGCATTACAACTAACAAGAATATATCATGAAATACTTTATTGGAAAAACTGGAGAAGTGAAATTTTAGTTCCGTTATTTTGTTATTTATATAAATCATATTCTATGTAGCTGAACACAAAATTCCAATTGTTGTTTAGGTTGGCTTGAGAATAGGGAATCACAAAAGCTGGGAGTGGCGATGACCGCTGCGCCGGTTACCCAAGGGGGAATGACCAAATAAACTCATCGTGTCGTGTGTCATACTATATATTTCAACGTCAATTCTGCTACTGTCCTTTGTTCTTACGGTGTGTACCTTCTGTGGCTGTTTAATTATATTGTTATTGTCTTGCGTAATTCTCGGATCCCTAATAGCGATTACTGGCTGCATCCCAACTGCACAAACCATGAAGAGAAGAAACTTGGGGAGTGACGATAGCTGCACTTTGTGTAATCAGGGGAGTGAATCTATTTTGCATACTCTTGTTCAGTGCTCACACGCTAAAGTGTCCTGGTTTCATTCTATTCTTGGTTACTGTCAAGTGTCCTCCCTTCAATTTGATTTTCACGAGTGGTTTTGGAATTTGTTTTGTGACCTTAAAGGACATAATGCTGAGCACCTGATTTCGTTTATGGTTTTCTTATGTTGGCAGATCTGGAAGGCAAGAAATGAGGCCTTGTTCGAAGGAAGAATGCCCGAACCAAAAGTCACGGTGCTGCGTGCTTCCAAGGCGTGGCACGAGTGGACTGTTTCTAAGCCCACCTTGAATGAGGGTGTTACAATCCGATCATCAATTCCTCAAGGTTGGATCCCACCTCAAGCTCAGGAGGTGATGGTTAATTGTGACGGTGCCTGGACATGCGACGACAATTGTGCAGGCATCGGAGTGGTTGCCAGAAATGCTTTAGGCCATATCATTGATGGTCATAGCTTCTCAACTTCTGCCTCTTCACCGCTGGCTGCGGAAGTCCTTGCCCTTCACGCTGCCTTTGAGTTGGCCGCGAAGTTCCGTGATTTTACCGTCCATATCCAGTCCGACTGCAAGTTTGCGGTTGACTTTATCAATGGCAACTCACTTTCGTTTGAGTGGAGTTCCGAAGTTGCAGCGTTGCTTGCTAGATTTGCTTTTTTAAAGCTTGTCAACTGTACCCTTAGCTTTATTCCTAGATCGGGTAATGAGGTGGCCAATTGGGTTGCCACTAGGTCTAGAATTAGACAATGTGCGCCTAATTGGAAATGTCATCCGCCGGAAGATCTACGGAACCTTTTGTGTATTGACTCTCCGACTTTAAGTCGTTAATTTATTGCATGCAGTACCGTTTTATTTCAAAAAAAAAAATACTCTGTAATCTTTGGGAAAATAAAACAGTGTTGTAATATCGGATTATCAGTATCTTACATAAATGTTATTTAAAAAATATTAAAAACTGTTGGACTCCGGGCCCGGATTTCATTCATGGTGCAAATTTGGGCTTGGGCCAAATGGGCTCGGATATTGGACCGGTTAGTGGATCGACATTATCCGTGTGGATAGGCGCTGACGTCAGCGAACGGATAAGCACTATCTTAATGGATAAGCGTGAAAAGTAAGCAGGCAGCTGAGCAGCTGCTTACGTAGGTGCTGACTCAGCTGCTTGTCAGCTGCTTGTCAGCTGCTTGCTTTCAGCTAATTCCAACCCTATAAATAGGGCCCCCTTCAATCGAAAAATAAAGCTGGTCTGAATCGTTTTCGGGCGGGCCCTATTCGGGTATTCCCGGGCGGGCCCAGCTCAACAGTTTACAGGCGGGCCCAAGCTCGACGGTTTTGGGCAGGTTAAGCTCGACATTTTCGGGTGGGCCAAGCTCAATGGTTTCGGGCGAGCCAAGCTCGACGATTTTGGCGGGCCAAGCTCGGCGATTTCGGGTGGGCCAAGCTCGACAGTTTTGGGCTCGCCAAGCTCGACAGTTTCGGGCGGGCCAAGCTCGACGGTTACGGGCGGGCCTTACCTGGTCAACCACTCGTATAGGAAAATATCAATTTAGTACTTGATATTTTCCAAGATATACATTATGGGCCAATCGTGAAAACGAAGTTACGATCCGTTAGAACGTGATCGTAACTCGGCCAGCAACTCACGGTTGCTGATCAAGACCAATGGACTTAGAGACCTGTGACGTACTCGCTTCAACAAGTAAGTACGGTTTAATTAGTGTGATTTAATTAACGTAATTGTCGTTTTTAATTAAATCGTAACTAAATGCATGATTATTCGTTAATTACTGGCCTAAATCCAACAAAAACTAACATCATTGTATGTCTAAAAAATTCCGATTAAATCTAGACATGTCATCGTTGCATGTCGTATGCATACACTACACATCTCTGAGATATACTGGTATTATTCTAAGTAGTAATAAGAAATTTAAATCCGAATTTTAAATATCATAACTTTAAAAAAATATTTGAGGAACCGAGCTGACTGACGGTCAATGTTTGCTCAGGCTTTGTCCAAATGCATTCTGCCGGGCTCAATTTTTGGGTGGAACCCAACAAATTTAGGCCCGAAAGATTGGGCTAATGCAAGAGGCCTTTTATCCACGAACCTTTATTTTTTACGGAATATTAATGCAATTTTCGGATTTTTAATTTCTCAAATTTTTTTTATAAATCCAAAATATCTCACTCCTTCAACTCCCACCCGTTGATCATAATGGAACTTAACTTGCTATTTACGTCCACGAAGTTACGCAAGAAGCACAGGCCCATAAAAATTTTAAAACTTAACATCATTGTCAAAATATTAATGCACGACGCAAGTATTAACAATACAACATTTTTGACCCTGTTTCCAGCATGTGGAACTGCCGGAGCTATATATGGGCTCCTGACGTGGTTCACCGGCTGCGGATGGATATACTCGTGCTCTTACCGTTCAAAATTTAGGAAGCAACACATGTTATCTGAGAGCCCTTGCAATGACTGTTTGGTCCACTGTTGTTTCGAGTCATGTGCTCTCTGTCAAGAGTACCGGGAGCTCCAACACCGCGGTTTTGACTTGTCCAAAGGTAATTTTTATATGGATTATGATAATGTATTACGTTAACTTTGAGTTAACGTTTTTGCGCATAACAACTAACAAGAATATATCATGAAATACTTTATGGAAAAAGTGGAGAAGTGAAATTTTAGTTCCGTTATTTTGTTATTTATATAAATCATATTCTATGTAGCTGAACACAAAATTCCAATTGTTGTTTAGGTTGGCTTGAGAACAGGGAATCACAAAAGCTGGGAGTGGCGATGACCGAGAACGGATTATATGGGGATTACTTTTCATGGGGATTATTTTTAGTCCCTTGGATGAAAATTTGGATCTTAAAATTTTAATCCGACGGTTATTATGCGTAAGGGTACAATAGGTATTACACTAATAAATTAAATCTGTCATTATCTATTATTTCCTTATAACACCTATTTTTTAAAACAAAATGAATCAAATCCCTTGATTTACGTGGAAAATAACTCTCTCTCCTTAAATCTTGCTCCTCTCTCCTCTCAACTATTAAATGATTATTGATACTAACCGCATCCCATAATCTCCCATAATCTCGTTGTTCCTCCCTCCTGGAAAAAGAATTAAATGATTATTAATTTAATAACAAATATTTAATCACCTTAGAATAAGAACGAAAATTAATATGATAAATTTTGCAATGACACAAATATTGGCTAACTATGGTACCGAAATTGGATAACTGTGGTACCAATATTATAGATCAATAGTACCAATATTGAAGAACAGATGTACCAATATTGACGAACCGTGTACCAATATTGTTAAAAAAGGTACCAATTGATAAAAAATGTACCATTATTGTGACAAGGTACCAAAATTAAATGACAAGGGTACCACTATTAACGAAAGAAAGTACCAATGTTACAGACCAGAGGTACCAATATCTGGGCATATGTATTACCATGACTCTACGAATTAGCGGACAATTATTCTTGGTTTACATAATCGCACGGGGATGTGGCATTGACTTACCTTGGTCGGGCAATGGAGAGGTTGTCTCACTTGAGAAATCCATTAAATAGTGATATTATGGTAACTCGACGAAGATGATGGTTTCGAATATGATGTGGAGGCGGAGAAGATGGGTTTCGAATATGGTAACTCGACGAAGATGAATAGCTGACTACGGTGATGTGGAGGTGGGGAAGAAGGGTTGGCGAAGTTGGTGGTCCATTGTTTGTGTGATGATAATTTTGTGATTAATGGGTATAATTTTTTGAATGAGTGTTTTTAGAGATAATATTTTTTTGGAAATTTGATTTTTTGAATGATTTAGTAGTTAGTAGCTTGATTTTAGGGATTAGATATTCTCTCTTTTCATGCTTCCTATTTTTGTGTAAGCAAATAAATACCATTATACCCTTATAAACTATAATCCCCATGGTGGGGATTACATACTAATCCCCACCTAATCTGAACTCGCGATGACCGCTGCGCCGGTTACCCAAGGGGGAATGACCAAATAAACTCATCGTGTCGTGTGTCATACTATATATTTCAACGTCAATTCTGCTACTGTCCTTTGTTCTTACGGTGTGTACCTTTTGTGGCTGTTTAATTATAGGGACCAGATTCGGTCCTGGACTCGATTTCCAGGACGGTCCTGGACTTTGGATCGAGTGGTTTTTTCAACGGGATCAAGTGGTTTTGCGGAACCACTTGATCCCGTTGAAAAAACCATTTGAAAAAACCACTTGATTCAGTTGAAAAAACCACTTGATCTGATAGAAAAAACCACTTGATCCGATTGAAAAAACCATTTGAAAAAACCACTTGATTTGATTGAAAAAACCATTTGAAAAAACAACCATTTGATCCGGTTGAAAAAACTATTTGAAAAAACCACTTGATTCAGTTGAAAAAACCACTTGATCTGATTGAGAAAACCACTTGATCCGCTTGAAAAAACCATTTGAAAAAACCACTTGATCTGATTGAAAAAACCACTTGATTTGATTGAAAAAACCATTTGAAAAAACTGCTTGAAAAAACTATTTGATCTGCTTGGCAAAACCACTTGAACACACTAGCAAAATCACTTGAACACACTAACGAAACCACTTGAACATAACGGCAAAACCACTTGATCCCACACTTGAAAAATCACTTGATCCGCTTGAAAAAATCACTTGAAGAAACCACTTGATCCGCTTGAACATACTAAAAAAACCACTTGAACATACTGGCAAAACCACTTGAACATATTAGGCAAAAAGCACTTGAACATACTGGCAAACCACTTGAACATACTGGCAAAACCACTTGAACATATTGAAAAAACCACTAGAACTTTTTTGTTTATGTCATTGACTATGATCAATAGATTAGTTAAATTTGTCATTTATTGATCAATAAGAGAATTAAATACGTCATTTATGGTCATCATTTATTATCATTTTCATTTAACCTCCTTTCTACCTCTTCCCCCTTCTTCGCGCGCTCCCTCCCTCCTCTCTCTCCCCTCTTTAATGTTCTTTAATGTCCAGGACGGTCCTGGACTCATTACACGTCCAGGACCGAATCCAATCCCCTAATTATATCGTTATTGTCTTGCGTAATTTTCGGATCTCTAATACGCTGTAATATTGGGATAATAAAACAGTGTTGTGATATCCGATTATCAGTATTCTACATAAATGTTATTTAAAAAACATTAAACACTAACATCATTGTACGTCAAAAAAATTTCCGATTAAATCTAAACACGTCATCGTTGCATGTCGTGTGCCTACACTACACATCTCTGAGATATACTGATATTAATCTAAGTCGTAATAAAAAACTTAAATCCGAATTTTTAAATATAATAACTTTAAAAGGAGCCGAGCTGACTGACGGTCAATGTTTGCTCAGGCTTTGTCCAAATGCATTCTGCCGGGCTCAATTTTTGGGTGGAACCCAACAAATTTAGGCCCGAAAGATTGGGCTAATGCAAGAGGCCTTTTATCCACGAACCTTTATTTTTACGGAATATTAATGCAATTTTCGGATTTTTAATTTCTCTAAATTTTTTTATAAATCCAAAATATCTCACTCCTTCAACTCCCACCCGTTGATCATAATGGAACTTAACTTGCTATTTACGTCCACGAAGTTAGCAAGAAGCACAGGCCCATAAAAATTTTAAAACTACACGTTTTCCTGATTAGAACAGTTCGCGTTGACTGTTGACTTCGTTGACTGTTGACTTAGCAACAGAAGTGAAAAGACCAAACAACCCACCCTTGTCGATCACCAATCCAACCTCCTCCACTTTTTTACCGTCCATTTTTCTTCATTAAAACAAAACAAATTAAACCCACCTAACTATACCCCTCTAACTGGATCTACCCTTGTCTTGTCCGAAGCTAAGCTAATCACTCTTCCATTATGTACTCGACAACTACAAACCCGCCGCCTTCCTACGCCGAGTTTGGGGCCGCCCAACTGAGGCCCAATAAGGCATCAACCCAGGAGGGGGATGATGAGGAGGAGACGGCCAGTCGTCTCCCGCTGAGCTCAACGGGATCTTACTACGACACCAAGGAGGGGGTCACCGCTGCCTCACGGGCTGGGTACTACGACCGGTCGTCCAAGGACAGGGAGCCCTGGTCTTCCGGCCTCTTTGACTGCTTCTCCGACCTCAAGAACTGTAATTACTCTTTCTTTCCCTTCTGGGAAACAAAGTTGCTGACTTTGTTTTATTTGCAATCTTTTTTTTTTACCTTCTTTTTTAGTGTTAATTTTGTTTGGAAATTTTTATTTACAGGTTTCATGACATTTTGGTGCCCCTGCGTGACGTTTGGACGGATTGCGGAAATCGTGGATAAAGGGTCGTCATGTAAGAACATCTTATTTAGTTCATAGTTGATCTTTTGTTCTTCGTTAATATCTCATATCGAATTCAAAAATACGAATGTACGTTTCTTTGTTTCATCAGAGAGAATATTGAATGAATTCGAGCACCTGCATAACGTGATTGCCTCAGAGATAATATTGAATAAATTCGAGCACCTGCATAACGTGATTGCCTGATAAGAAGTTTCTTATAGAGCGAGTTGATCTTATTGCTCATTGATTCGTACGAACCCGTGTGAGCTGATATCAAACCCTTGGAGTTTCATACAGTTGATTCGTACGTACCACCTTTAAGTTTTTAGATTCGATATGTACATTTGGAAACTAGTCATACTTGTTACAGAAGTTTCTGTGTTTAAGACTTGCAATTACAGCGACAATGGTGTGTTGTTGTTGCAGCTTGTGGGGTGAATGGATCAATGTACACGCTGATAGCGTGCGTGACATTCTGCCCGTGTTGCTACTCATGCTTCTACCGCGCCAAAATGAGGCAGCAGTTCTTCTTGAAGAAGCACCCTTGTGGTGATTGCTTGGTCCATTGCTTCTGTGAGTGCTGTGCATTGTGTCAGGAGTACCGTGAGCTCCAGAGCCGTGGATATGACCTTTCTATTGGTAGGAAACAGATTTCCCTTCCCTGCCAAAATCACTTGATGTGATGACGTTTTCAGTTCTTGTGGCTTATATCGTTAGAAATTGGGGTTGTGTAGGATGGCATGGCAATGTGGAGCAAAAGCACCGGATCTTGGAGATGGCAATAGTCCCGCCGACAGTGGAAGGCGGTATGAGTAGGTGAGATACACAGCTATTGTCATATTCATGGGCAACGACTAATCTATTCCCGACCCGGGTGAACACGTGTGTATTCATTAGCAGAAACCAGTATCTAAATGTAATGTTTGTGACTTGTAATCCCTTGGTACAATTCACCCCTAAGATGGTAACAACACCCTAAAACCACAACATTCTTGTAATTTGTAACCAAGTCGTTGGACTTTTCTGGGATAAGTGGACCAACTCTTGGTGTTCCCTTTTAGGAAGCCCATCTAAGCTGTTCTAAGTTGCAATGCAAGGCCCAACTCGTCTGGCCTATTTTTTAACCAGCTGCCACACAGCTACACCACGGCTTTATTTTGTGTTGCTTGAAAGTATGCTTAATTCCGATCAAAAAGAAATAACTAAAAGAATATGTGCTTAAGCTCCAGAAAATTATTTTTCTAATACATTTTTTGTTTAGGATAAACAAAATAAATTTCTTATAATTTTTTAATATTACTTTGGAGAGAAAATATTGAAAAATGCAACCTATACTCTATTCTTTTCCAATAAACATGAAATATAGATAAGTAACACTAGTTGACAAGTTTTGGTGTGCTTGGTGCATATTTGGTGTTTTTCAATTAGATTTTTTGGTTGTACCCCGGATTCTCAAATACAATAGAAATTAATAATTGATTAAACAATTTACTATCTTTGTAAAATACTCGTGTTAAACTTAGATCATCAAATTAAAATAAAGAAAATTGGATATAATTCGGACTGAGTTAAAATTTTGTAAGCACGATTTTAGAAGTAAAAATTTTGGGAAAATTTCCAAAAATCTTAAATAATTTTTAAAAAATTTCTAAAGTTTTAGAGTTTTTAAATTTTTGAAAAAATTTAAAAAACAATTCACATAACTTTTTCTCATAACTTGGTAATACAAATAATTTTTCTTTGTTTTGGTATTGGTGTCCAATGTTGACACTAATTTAATAATTATTATTTTTTGAATACTATTTTCGCAATCAATTATGAACAGGATTACAACTTAAAAAAAACCCAATTGACTGTGGTTTTGTCCAACTCTGTCCTTCCAGCGATTGACCCCACATCTTTCACAGGGACATAACTTTGTACGAATTTGGTCTCAGCTCAAGTGAAGTCCAAGTCAGATGCTACCCGTGACGCGAGCCATGGAATAGCTTTGTATCTTCCATTAATGTCAGCAAATTATCACAAATTTTGATTTCGAAAAATGGAGTAAAAAAATCAGTTCGACTAAGTTTCTGACGCCACCTCGGTTGTAACATTGTCTACGTACATTTTCTCATTATGTAGAAAAAATATACCAAAAGATTTTATTATAAGTTAACAGAGATTATTCTTTCGGGAGTTACTACTATTCAATCACAAATTTCGCTCCCTCAAAACTGAGATGTGTTAAACGGAGATTAATAAGAACTTCATTTTGTTTTAATTACTTTACCCTTTCCTTGGTGCTTTAAATACTTTACCTACTATTGAGTGTTCTCTATCCTTTTATGAGGAAAAACCAGAACAGTTGGTTGGGTGGATTCAGAATCCACCAAAACTCGATCATAATCATATTTGTTGGGACCATTCAAATCATGAATTTTTTTTGGTGAAAATTCAAATCATGAATTTGGAGTGGCAGAGGACTAGCCACAACCAACCTCTCCTCTTCCTTTTTCCATGACAAGATCCTTTTTCCATGACAAGAGAAGCATATTATTATGTAATTATTTATCATAATCAATTATTAAGATCTTTCATAAACTCTTAACGTATCTTAGAAAAAATTTCAATGGATTTTCCGGCAAATGTGCTAAAGAAATTTTTTCAATACTTTTATCAAAATGAAGTATATACCTCATTGATATTGATAGTCTAATTCTAATTCATTAAATTTTTACAAAACGTATATTTAACATAGCAAATTGTTAAATACTTTAAAAAAGTTGTCATTTTTTTTAAATATCATATAATCACTTTACGTCTTTATGATACGGAAAGAAGTTAAGATTATCTTAATCTAAAGACTCGAAACAACATTCTAAGACTTTGATAAATAATGCACCGTAACTTTCGTAGTTTATGGTAGGGCCGGCAAATTTCCCGCTAATCAAAGCAGGAAAGGAGGCGAAAAAGGAGAAAACGCTGTCCCCTCTTGGCCTAACCCAACCGCGTCGATAACCAAAAACAACACTTCTAAAAGTCTAAAAAAAGGAAAAAAGAAAAAGAAAAACGAAGCAGAAAGAAGGAACAACCCTCACAAACACCAACAACAAGGCAACAACTCTCTACTTCTTTCTCGTCCCTAGTTCTACCTTCCCTTAACTGGGTTTGCCTCATCTGGTCTTTGCACGTGTGAAGTTGGTTGGTGAAGTGATAAGGTTATATTATATATATAAGGTGACGGAGGAAGTAATGGAAGGAGCGGAGGTGGAGCTAGAGAGGAGAAGCAGGTTCCTGAGCGGGTTGATAGAGAGGAAGAGAGCCAAGGAGCAGCAGGATCACAACTCCAGCCTTAATGTGCGCGTTCGAGCTTCCGACATGTCGGCTTCATTGCAGAACAAAGCCTTCCGGTTGGCTCGGGACCAGCTTGACTCCATGCCTAAAGGCAAACTCGACAGTAAACGCTTAGCCCTTTCCCTTAAAAAGGTAGGTGTCACAACCTCCTTCCTTCAAATGTTTTATTTTGTTTATTTGTCTTTTTGAAGCATAATCACAATCTGTGCTAAATTTTGATTTTTTGTTTTGTTTGCTGACATCATTCTGAGTGAAAATTGGAAGAAATAAAATTAGAGGAAGTTTATGTTTTGAGTCGGGCCTTGTGCAGGGTAGGGAAGAAGTAATCTAGGAGTGGATAGAAATGGAGTGCATTATGATTATTATAATTCATTGGTTATTTGATATGTGGTTTTTTCTTCTTGTTGGTTAGGCTTATTAGTTCGGGTTTCTTTCTACTGCGAATATGCATCTATGAATCTACTTGTGTGAGTCAACAAGCGGTCTTAACATGAGTTTGGTTGAAACTTCCACACTAGAAACCAAAAGAAAGCTTAGGGAGTAGTCCACTGCAACTGATAGTCCAAGATGTGACTGGATCAGAAGTCGGCAAACTGATGAGATATTGGAACATCCGAATATGAATCTGCAGTTAGTTTCAAATCTGTGTGGTGTTGTACTTTGAGCTGGATAGAAGATATTGCACTGTTCTCATCCGGAAAATTCATGGCCCCTGAGTTCATTTCTTGTTGGTTTTGCAGGAGTTTGATGCTAGTTACGGTCCAGCATGGCATTGCATAGTTGGGACTAGCTTCGGATCCTATGTTACACATTCCGTCGGAGGGTTCTTGTACTTCTCCATGGACAAGGTTTACATCCTTCTCTTCAGGACTGCCGTCGAGCCTCTGGAGCGTTTTTGACAGCCGTCAACATTCTTGATGATACATTAAGTTCCACCCAATCTCTGATCTGTGTGTAAACCAGAAGACTTCCAAATTAAGTAATTCTTCTTTTGGTTGTGCAACGCTGAATCATCTCAATGCAGTGGTGCAACTTGCTATCGATGAGCAACATTCTTGTCTGGTTTATTCCCTTTGTTTTTGAACATCTTGTTGGATCACGAAGGGGAATGCGGAAAAGAAACAATCACAACTGAAAAATCCGAGAGGACGATTAGTCACACTGGAACTCTGTATTGTATGGCGCGGGCCAATTGTAATAACTTCAAGCTATTGGGAAGATGAACTATTTAACTTCATAAAACTGAAGAGTATGAAGTTTTGTTTGTGAAGTATGCAAGATTATGACATCCCATGACCTGGTTTTAGTTGGTACAAACAATAGTTATTTCTCTAGTTACACCATGGGAACTTGCACCTTCATCAAAATCTAGCAATCCTACTACTTATATAAACAAGTGGAATGTCCGGTTAACAGAACACATCATAATTAATTTCTAGTACACGATAGTTACAACAGCAATCCCAAACCGTTTCGGCTGGTTATGTTCAAGGATGACCAACTAATGTTAGACTAGCTTCGAGGCGATATACACCTTCAAACTAGCCAGGTCTCAGCTTGTGTCGAGGCTGATCAAAATTGGGTATGAGCTGCAAGATCCTTGGTATTACAAGAAAACCAAGCTCGTTATAGCCATGAGACCCAGAGCCACAGAGGTTGTGAAAGAATCAGCAACAACGTGTGCTGCACCAGCCCCGGAGTTTGCTGAATCTGTGGAAGGAGCTAGTAACGTCGAGTTCGTAGTGGTGACAATTCTTCCGCCGCTGATACACAAGACAGCAAGGAGTGAAGAAACTTATAGCAATCTATTTACCGAGAGAATCATGCACAAATGCATTAGTACGATGAATTCACAATGTAGCGAGTAAATTCCAATAATTCACATACCTTCCAGGAAATATACAGGATCCATGACCTGCATCATTCAACAAGATGTTATCATCCACCAAATCATTATTTTCTTTGTTTCTTTGTCTCGTCAGATAAGATATTAACTTACTTGGATCAGTTGTAGTGATTAAAGCCACCCCTTTAAAATCGCACGTCCCAGGGGACTTGTTCATCCCCTGATAGTATGCATTGAAAGCATAATTGGAATGTGCTACCACATTGTCTGGAGCATAACAGGATTGCCCCTGCAACAAAGGCGAGCAATCGACTTTTCCCGGTCCACAAGCCCAATCAAGTGCTGCCTGCAGCATCTTCGAGTCGGCATTATCTTTTGCAACACAAAATGTCTGGTTCGTTGTGTCATTTGCCAGCACGGTACCACCACCAGTCATATGCAAAGTATAAACCGGTGCCCCGTTGCCATTAAACAGCCCCCAGTTCTTCTCGGAAATAGGCCCCGCTCTCTGATCTTCGTTGTAAAGCTCATAGATGTAAGTACTGACCGGAATACCAGGATGCTTCGGAGTTCCCGTTACATTAAGGATATGCCTAATCAAGTTGCTGTTGTAAGTGTTGGCATTGTCCAAGGTTGCAGCCGGCTCAGTTGCGTCGCCTTTTGAGGGCCAACCAGACTCCGTGACAACAATGGGGATGTTAGTGAAGTTAACGTAGGACATAGAAAAATATGCTGCGTCAACAACTGCGTCAAAAACATTTGTATAATGGAGCAGTGTATTAGAATCCACAGCTTCCTTGTTAGGAGCGAGAGGGCGGAAAAGGGCATAATCCAATGGGACGACACCGTTCGACTGCATGTAGTTGTAATACGGGTAAACATTTAGCATCAGATATGAACCGGTAGACTGCAAAAACTTGAGCAACGGAACCATGACTGGATCCCACGTGCGGTTGAAAAAGGCCTGGGACGGTGGGAAGGAATCCAATATGATGGAAGAAGAGTGAGGGGTAGAGACTTTGATTTGGCTGTCGAGATTAGCAGCAACTAGAGCGGAATGGATGAATTTCATGGCAGACACTAGAACAGGGGCAGCATTTGGGATGGTGGTCAGGATTTCGGATCCAACTGCAATGGCTGTAATGTTGGTAGAAGGAACATGAGCTATCACATTTCGAGAAACCCAATTGGCTGCAGTGGCATTTGATTGACCGATGCCGAGTAGCTCGTCGTTCGGAACAGATACCATAACCCGGATGCCTGTATTGGCAAGCGCAAGAAGCATAGCTTTATCAGCATCGTAAAGCCTGACCTGTCGGATATTCTGAGCCTTCAGAAGGGCCACCACCTGAGTTGGGCTAGGCATATCGGAAAGGGCTGTTCCGATGTTTACACCGACAAAGGCATCTACAAAGAGCATTTCACAATCATGCGCAGGTTAGGAAACATTTCTTCCAAGAGAAAGCAGATGCCATCTACAAAACATCAGCAAGTCCAACTTGGCGAAAAACAAGTTCAACAACACAAATAGACGATCAAGAGATAACAGAAAACACCATGGTCCTACTGGATTACGATCCCAGATACCTCCTGAACTAATTCTAAGTTTTCATGACCCATGTGATCTAGATGCTTGACTAGCCAACCAGTGGACTGAACTAAATTGCAGTAAAGTGGAGATGTCACAGAAAGCCATCAGATATACAGACAAGAAACTATTGTCTCCTTTTTCAGAGGCTCAGGCTCAGCACAAGGACAATAATTCACATCCAATAAAGCAGGCACAAATTCTTATTTTTATGCCTTTCCAGTCAAAGACACACAAATATATACAAAGAACCAATGAACATGTTTGCAATGTGGGCAGCACTAGAAGAGACTAATCGGCCTTGAGAAAGTACACCACAATGATGCAGTATGGTGTTACTTTACAGACAAATTATTCTGTTATCAGCTCAAGCGAAGAAATCGTCTCAAGTGACGACATACGTGATTCCTAAGACCTAGATCATTATTAACAACCAATCTTTGAGGTCAATAATAAAGCTTTTGTGTTCCTTGTATTGGTTTACCATCTCATTTGGTCATCTGCAACATAAATAAACAATTAACAATTAAGCAGGTAAAGAAGATGGCTACTGCACCAGATTAGCCTGACAGCCAAATCTACATCACATAATCTATTGCACAGCAGGTTACGAATCCAAACCACAAAATGACAATAAAGCCCTTGGCAGCAGGCCTTGGATTCCAAGTTCAAGGAATGGCACATTGTTTACATATTCCAATAAAAGGGTATTTTAGTCCTCGAACATTTCAAGAGTGGTGCAGTGTCCATTCTGGTAAAGAGACCTGGCACATGAGCTGGGAAGCATAATTGTTGAGAGAGATTCCCTCCTCCTCCCCCCTACCATTAAGGTTTAAGAGGAGGGCAGAGGTAAGACATGGAAACAAAGGGAAAAACTTTGTTTGTTACAGTGACTAGCCTAGGGGTGACCCAGGTTCGAATTTGGACAAATTATGATTAATATTCAATTCATTCAAGGCGAGTTCAGATTCGTATTTGAACCCAAATTGAATTTTCTACGAATTGAATCTGAATATTTTTAAATTTATGGTCACCCCAAGAGTATCCCATGCATTGATGGAAACAAAGTAAATTAATGCTCCCAGAAGCCAACAAAAGGGTGGCAGATTTTCAAAGTCATCCACCCTTACCTAGCAGCTTTAAAGAAAGAAGAGGCTCGGTAAAAGTAAAACCAAGATTGTGACTTCAAACTGAAAAGCCATTAGCTCCAACCAACAGTTGGCCAACTAATCACCGACCAAATCTAACATCATAACAGCCGCTTTAGAAGCCAATATTGTGACTGGACCTCCCTAATAACCCCATTTTCCAACCTAAACCCAAGACAGTAAAAAGAAAACGCCTCGGACATAAAGAGCAATGACCCCTGTTGCAGAAAAACATTAAGCTGAAGACCAACACACACAATAGACAGATGCAATAAAAAAGAAAGTTGCTTAGGTTCTTCTAATTGAAACTAAGCAAATCCGGTTAAGCAAAAAAAAAAAAACTGAGCCAAACCAACAACAGGAAACACAAATTAGCTAAGGGGCATGCATGAAACTTGGAACTAACCACAATAAAGGAACAAAAATACTAGCATAAAGACTTAAACTTGGGACAAAGTAGTAGCTAAGGATTGAGAAAATGCTCAAGTAGAAGCAACTAAGATAACAAAGCTAGGAGCTTGCAAGTATAAATGTGTATGACCAAAAGAATCCAGAAAGATGGAGAATTTAATTAGAGAAAAAAAAAGAGTAGAAATGGAACTCGTTATACCTTCAGCTGAAACCACTGAAGCTGCCACTAAGAAAAGCAGGAGCATGGTAGTAGCCATGGGAGAAGAATATTTCTTTTCTATTTTTGCTAAATTTTTATTTATCACTTGCTAAATATAATACCGTTCTCAAACCTTCCAGAACCGGGCGAACCCAGAAAGCGAAATGTCCAGGGCTCCAGGCTATAGAGTCCAAGTGCGCAGGGACGAGGTTTAACTATATAATAAACGAACAATTGATGTAGAAATTGATTCTAGAGAGAGAGAGAGAGAGAGAGAGAGGGAGGGGTCTATGGAAAGTGGAACTAGTTATGTTTTTTTCTGAAAGTATGTCTTAGTAAATGAATTTGTAATTTATATTACTTTTCTCTTTCTTTTTTGGTGGAAATATTACTTTTATCTTTACCAATACAAGTATACAACTATCCTTCAATTTTAGCCCGGTCATTCATTTTATGGTTTCTGAATCTAAACCATATGTTTTATTTACAAAAGGTATTCTTTTTTTCATTTTATATTTCATTATGGGTTAATAGCGTGGAGAGTGGTCGAATGGAGTATGGACAATGCAGCTTGGTGGACTTTTTATATTAACTTTTAATTATATAAAAAAATAAGAAAAATTTATGATCCTTTTAATTATCTTCAACAACAAGCACATTGTTTATTTATAAGTTAACTCGAAGCTCGTTCAAACAAATGATACATATTTAATGGGGTACGAGGAAACAAAACAACATAACTTTACCCTACTAACTTAATTTCTTAGTGGTCGGCTATAATTTTGTGTGACAATGTTACTACATAGCAGGACGTTTAAATAAAGCACACGGTACGCCAAGTCACCTTTCGTCCAGCGATACAAGGATAGAGAGAGGTTTGAAAAGTCCAAGGTTTTATTCATGCTTATCAGATAGCTTTGTAAAACTATATTTTAAGTTTAACATTTTTTACTAGGGAAAGTAATTTTAATTATTTTATAATTTTAAATTTTTTTTATTTTAATGATAAATATTAATAGAATCAAATTATAGTCAAATTTGAATTATTTAAATCTACAAATAAGTGCTCAAATCCTTTTCAACCTTCGTGAACTTTGTTCGTCTATTTGTACTTGCACATCAGCATTTGATGATGCTATGTGCGTCCCATCGACATCCCCTCTTTTCCCTCTCTCTCTCTCTCTCTTTCTTTTCCGTCCAAACTAAAAGCAATCAACGTTCCAATTGCAACTTCATTGAAGTGAAAATCAACGAATTCATCGCTTCGTTTCATTATATATATATATATATATATATATATATATATATATATATATATATATATAGAGAGAGAGAGAGAGAGAGAGAGAGAGACACGCGATCATATTATAAAAGTGACAAGTTTTCCTTACCGTATTTTTAAGAATTGCATTTATTATAGCTCGTATTGGTGGTATGGTTGCTACAATCATATCCTCTAGGCTCTAGCTCATAACATCTGGTTGACTTCCATTTTGCCAATTGAAATTGGTATAGAGGAGCTTGAAAAATTATATATATATATATATATATATATATATATATATATATATATTGCTAGTTGCATGTAAACACTTATTAAACTACTACTTGCACATGATTCCAGCGAATTAACATCATTGATCAATACAAAAAACAAGATTTGGTGTTTATTTAATTACTGCCTGCATATGCACCAGATAATTGTATCATTGATCCAAACAAACAAATACTCGTTTGGTATACATGGTAGCTAGATGATTATTATTTTTAGTAGTGACTAACTAATACAATTACTAAACGACTAACTGTTTAAAAAAAGTACTACAATTCTCCTCTAACTGAACTTTTGAACGTGTTATGTTGTCAGACCTCTAATCAAAATTTTGTTTAAATTAGAAGAAACAAAAGTGCTTGTAGCCTCCTTGTCAACCATGCGGTGATTGTTGAAATCAGTAGTCTCCTCTAACTGAGTTTATTAGCCATAATCTAATATGCGGTGATTGTAGCCTCCTTGTCAACCATGTTAAAACTTAAAAGTGCTTAGCTGGAGTCATTAATTTTTTTTTCTTCAGCAAGGTCGTTTTTATTATTTGATATGTCGGCTCGCTATTCAGACGAAACAATAATAGGCTAATTAATTATGCTCAACGTTGGGGCTGGATTGTATGCTAATTAAGCATTTACAAAGATTACATAGAATTAAACTTAAAATTTTTTATTTGAAAGATGGTGTGTTGAACATTAACACACCATGTCTATCACACCATATTGCGGAAAATGGCACACTAATAGGGATTGTGGATCCGAGTGTTAAAAACCACAGTTTTTCCTATAACATTTATTATAATTAGCTCCTGCTCTGTGGTTTCGTTGCTAATATCGTATCCTCTCTCGCCCATGAACTTGTGCTCCTTTGGCTCTAACTGTTGTGCTTTTGGTAGTCACCCAGCAGCTGTTATAACTCTAGCAATCGCTGGGGTTAGAACATAGAAACTTTTGAGACAGGGCCAACAACCGTTGCTTGCCCAACGATTGTTAGACTAGAACAGAGAAATTTTTCGAGAGAGGGCTAACGGTCACTAGATAGTCATTGCCGCTAGGGTCTCACAACAAAAATGTGAATGGCCCTTAAATGGTGATATTTGGCACACAAAAAAACACACATGGTTAACAAGTTTCTGACGGAGAAAAGAAGATGATTCTTTAAGGATGATAATTTATTATTCTAGCGACTCTTCATTTCTACATAAAAGGACTAAGCCATTCACTTGATAAATTTATCTAGAGAATCATCCTAAACTTCTATTCATCTCTTTCTTCTACGACAAGACAATTTTGACAAATTCTTAAAAAAATATTCTATTGCTTGCTACTTGGAATATCTATTTATTAGACATTATTAAAAGTGTATTTGTCGAAACTTATTGTTAAATCATAGTGAGAGCAAATAACACTTAAGAAAAGTGATTATCATCACGCTTCAAAAATCTGATTTGACATTTTAAAGTCATTCGTACATTACGAAAGTTAGTTAATGTTGATCTTACAAAGCACCCTATTTACCTCAACAGTAACTCATACCATCCTGTTGACTACCATTTTATCACGAGTCTAGTTGTAATTGTAGTTTTTCGAAAAGGTAAATTATTTTTATATATTATCAGAATTTTAATATTAATTTTTTTGTGATAGTATCTTACTATTTGTGTCAATAGGCCAATTATCTTTTAAATGAAAATGGTACGATGTGTGTGTATGTGCGCGCATATGTAGTTGCATATTATCCACACAATAAACAAAGTGTGGAGTTATTTTATTAGAGCCTCAATATTACGCCAGCGAATTGCATCATTGATCCACCCAAAAAAATACAAGGTCAAATACTTGTAGGTAATGATTAGTTTATTTGGTGGTCGTAGATCTAGAACACCTAACAAAATTGTATTAAAATGTAAAAAGGATTGTGGCGAAAGTGATTTAAAATTGTCCAAAAACACTAATCATATTCCTTTTCTCACCGTGTATATATTTCAACACCTCCCCTTCACCTTCATTCACCTAAACAAATCATCCTCCAACCATCTAACCAAGTATAAATTTTTTAGATAAGTAGAAAAGTCCGAAATTGAACGTTGTTTCTGTGATTCCAAATACCGTGTATCGTCCCTCACCATGGTAGATGTGGGAGTTTCGTTTGAAACAAATGATTGGAAAAGCAGCCTGCTCCTCACTCCCGCTATCGTGGGTACCTTGGTATACTATCTCGGCTACCACAAGGTCGGGATCTTCCTCTGGTTAGTGAGCTTAGCCTTCTTTCTGGTTGCCATTTGTATTGGTTTCGCGAGCATCGAGAATCTCAGTTCGGATGGATGTATGGCTTGCGTCCTCTTGGCCCTTCTCACGGTTTGTCTTGCCTTGATCGGCGTTTGCATCTTCCTCCTCATCTCCAACTTTAATAAGGGCAACGACCACGACAACATCTTCAGAGTCAACCAAGTAGCGTTGACCCAGTTTGCCCTAGTCAACGCCAGCAGCAACACCCTAAACTACACCCTGGAATTCAGCTTGGGACCAGACAATTGGAAAGCTCGAAGAGTGTACTATTCAGACATGAAGGCTTCGGCTTATTACCGAGGCCGGAACTTCAGTTCCCTCTCGTTGGCCGATCGGGCCAGGGCTGATGCAAAGAACCTCACCGATTATTACAACTTTAACAGCGGAGTTCTCCGTCTGGACTTCAAAGGGCAGGACGAGCTTAAACTTGATGGTGGTGCACGGAAGGGATATCGAAAAGACGCGGCTGGTCGTCATTTTAGCATCTCCTTAAAGCTCTCGTTTTCGGGGTTCACAGATGGCAAGTCTACTACCATTAACGCAACCGCCATTCTGAGCAACAACACACAAGGGCTTATATCGGTCAAAGGTGTGGACACTTTCGAACTAACTGATGTTCCGTTGACCGATGATACAAATAATACCACTATCAGTAACGGCGCCGGAATAGGCGAATTACGACGGCGGAGCAAAGTATACATGTGCCTCTGTCTTCTAATGTGCTTGATGCTGTAAGGATTTTTTTTGCATTTCCATACCAGCTTCATTTTTTACCATCTTCTTTTATCCTGCTCGTTGACTTTATGTTCTTTGCTTGCAAAGTACAACGTATTGATTGTATTTGTGTTTTCTATTTTTTATTGGATAAATTTTAACAGTTATGGTATTATTTTTTTCGATTTTATCATGTCTCTAATTTATCACGGACTTGCATTTTTTTTTTCTGGTACATAGATTAATAAGTGATTGAGTCTCCTTCAACCATGTTAAAAAGTAATCAGCTGTAGCCTGTAGTCATTTATTATTTTTTGATTGGTCCGCTTGTTATTCAGACGAAACAATAATAGACCGATTAATTATGTTCAACTTGGGCGCACGGTGCTAAAATGAACCCCTTTTTTAGGCTGCTTGGTACCTTGGCTACGTTTTTTTGCACAAGTTAAATTGAGTATAGAAGGCGACAAAAAATTTCCTACATTATTTCGAGACAATTACAATTATTATAGCTTGTACTCAGTCGTACGATTGCTACAGTCATATCATCCCACGAAGTTGTGGTACCTCTTGCTCTAACTCATAACATCCGGTTGACTTCTATTTTATTACGAATATATCTGTAATTGGTATAGTGGAGATTTAAAACTTGAGATACAGTTGCCTTCTCGAAAGTTAACATATATATGTGCTCGCGCGCGCCTATCTAGTGGCATCTGAACGCTTATTTAACTACATCCTGTATATAACTACAGCGAATTGTATCATTGATCCACACAAAAAATAAAACTTCAAAAACATACAGGTAGTTAAATGGTTGTTATATTTTGGTCGTAATCTAGATACTTATTAATTTGAGTTTTAGAGTATAAAATACCACAAATTTCTCCCAATTATATTTTAATGTTGTTGTCTTCTTAGACAGAACATAACCAAAAAATTTATTCCGAAATTGATCCGGATCAATTTCTTTATTTGCTCAATAGATGATTTTGGGATCTAGTCCATATCTTTTTATAAAAAATCACAAATATCCGGATTAAACCACAATTTTTTATTAGGTTACAACAGGATCACTAACATACATAAAATATACTCAGCCAATATTAAGTTTTTTTTCCAATTATTTCGTTCAAGACTTTCTTGATGTCCATCTTTGGGATTAGATTGGTTTAATTTGGTGACGCTCCGCCATCCTTCTCATATTTATAAAATTTTCAAACCACAAGTTTTATGACTTATCCTCTATTTAGTCCTAACATCTCTCTAAATCTAACAAGATATCATCTCTCTTTCAAAGCACAAGTACAATATATTATTTATACAAAAAGTATTATTCATTATAAGTATTTTAATACTTTGGACATAAAAAAATATGATCATCCATTCTGAATCGAGTTAGAACTATTTTTTGGTTAAGTTTTGGTCGAGATCCAGACTTTGATTGAATGGGTTCACTTATAAATTTTCTCTCCTTTTTTGACTCTGGATTCCCATGACACGATGCTCGTCGATCCGATTCAGACCAATTTATCACCCCTCCAAAAGAAATGTGGCCACCATCTCTTGGTGGGCTTGGAGATGGTGAAACTCGCTGTTATTTGAAGGCACTGAGTACCAAGGTGAGAAGATGTCCATCATCATCCAGCGAGCGGAAGAATTTGAGAGTGCATTAAAAAACAGATATTTTAAGACCCCACTATAGACTATTGAGTTGACAAAGTAGTGGTCTCCTCCCCAAAGCGGATTTAAACTCAACATAGGTGGATGTTCGTAAGGAAATTCAGGTCTCGCGGGTTGTGGAGGGGGCATCAGATATTCATTGGGAGTTAGGTGCTTGGGATTCAACCAGTATGTGGGACATTGCGATGCAACGTGGTTGGAAATATGGGCACTCCTACGAGTCCTCAAATAGCAACATAGGAACCAATGTGTTGGTAGCCTAGTGGTGATCCCTGACTAGGATGGACGACCAGACCACGGTTCGAGTCTCGATACCGCCATTGGAAGAGAGATGGAACACTTTGCAAAGGAACTTACTCTCGAACAGGAATAGTCGGCCAGTGGGCCGGATACCTGGGCTTAGACCAAAAAAAAATAGCAATATAGGACGCTTCAGTCCGTTGATCGTAGAGTCGGACTCACAAGTGCCGCTCAAGTACATCGCTGAGGGTGTAGAGATATATAGGTAACCCTTTCGCGGCCCTCGTGAATAAACGTATGGACCTCGTTTGCCGTCATGGACATGTTTAGGTCTCATTTTGCCGTCAAAAGTGTAATAGGGTAGTGGACTATCAAACTTTGCCTTCGAGCCAACATGAGATTTTCATATTTTATGTAGACCGCGAGATAGGTGCCTTTCTTTGTTGCGGAGAAGGATAACCCAATCCTATCTAGTTGTAATTTCTGTTCTGTTTTCAATGAAAGAGTGCTAAGCCACTCACCATTCCCACAAAATCAAAAGAAAGGAATGTGGCCAAAGTGATTAAAAATTGTCTGAATACACTAATCATATTCCTTATTCTCACCGTGTATATATATGTCAACACCTCCCTCTACCTCCCCGCACACCTCCATTCACCTAAACAAATCATCCTCCAACCATCTCACCAAATATAAATAATTTAGATAAAGTAGAATTTTCCGAGATTGAACGAAGTTGTTCCTGTACTTCCAAATACCCCGTCTCTCGCCACCATGATAGAGTTGGACCTTTCGTTTGAAACAAGTGATTGGAAAAGCAGCCTGATCGTCTTGCCCGCTCTCGTGGGCGCCGTTGTGTACTATATCGGCTACCACAAGATCGGCTTATTCCTCTGGTTAGTGAGCTTACCCTTCTTTCTGCTTGCCCTCGGTATCCGTTTCAAGAAAATCAAGAATCTCAGGGAGGAAGGATGTAAAGTTTGCATCCTCTTGACCCTTTTCCCGGTTTGTCTTGTCCTGATCGGCGTCTGCATCTTCCTCCTCGTCTCCAACTTTAATAAGGACAACGACCATGTCAACATCTTCAGAGTCAGCCAAGTAGCGTTGACCCAGTTTGCCCTAGTCAACGCCAGCAGCAACACCCTAAACTACACCCTGGAAGTCAGCTTGGGTCCAGATAATTGGAAAGCTGGAGGAATGTACTATTCAGACATGAAGGCTTCGGCTTATTACCGAGGCCAGAACTTCAGTTCCCTCTCGTTGTCAAATCCGGCCGGGGCCGATGCGAAGAACCTCACCGATTATTACAACTCTAGCAGCGGAGTACTCCGTCTGGACTTCAAAGGGCAGGACGAGCTTGCTCTTGATGGTGATGCACGGAAGGGATATCGAAAAGACGAGGCTAGTCGTCGTTTTAGCATCTCTCTAACGCTGTCGTATTCGGGATTCAAAGCTAACATGTCTACTGCCATTAACGCAACCTCCATTCTGAGCAACAACACACAAGGGCTTAAGTCGGTCAAAGGTGTGGACACTTTTGAACTGAAGGATGTTCCGTTGACCGATGCTACGACGAACTGATAACGAAGTATAACTGTGTGTCTGTCTTCTATGGTGCTTGCTGCTGCAAGGATAATTTGCATTCCATATTGTTGTTGGATCTCTTCGTGGGTGTCCTCTTGATCTCTACTTGTTTACTTTATTTATTGCATGCAAAGTGCAACGTATTATTTGCATTTGTGTTTATATTTCTCACGTTGAACAATTGATGTACGATTGCAATTCTATTTTTCATTTGAAGATAATAAATTTTAACTTATCAAGAAAAAAAAAAAGCATACCCGGAAGAAGTTTTTCTAGTCATTGATTTTTTTTTGGGAAAGGATTGACAAAAGATTTCTGAATACAATAACCCATGGTGGTTATGATATAGGAGGCTTGATTGTTTCTTTGGCAACCTTTCTTCTTCTTTTTTTTTTGGTGAAGGGCAACCTTGTTAGAATGTCCATATCCAACCCAAAACCTTAAGGCTATGGGTAGGTAGATCATCTACACTTATAAAGTTGCCCAACCCATTTGTTCTTTCCGATGTGGTATTCTCTCCAACACGCCCCCTCAAACGAAGCCCACTTGGACTGAAGTTTGCACAGGCTTCATTGCCTCTCGTGCTTTCAAATGGGGGTCATGTGAGCACAACGGGCCATGGGCTTCATAATGGGCCCGGGATCATCCCGCTCTGATACCATGTTAGAATGTCCATATCCAACCCAAAACCTTAAGGCTATGGGTAGGTAGATCATCTACACTTATAAAGTTGCCCAACCCATTTGTTCTTTCCGATGTGGTATTCTCTCCAACAAACCTTTCTTGATATAGCGAGAAGTTGCCTGAACAGGGTGGACTTTTGCAAAAGTTTAAGCAGATGGGGCTACAGCGAAGAAACAATATTTATTCTAAAAAAGCTAATATGTTTCATTTTTTATTTATTTATGATGAGCTATAAAGCATTATTTATGTGATCGTGTAAAACAGTATCTCACTGGCCAAGTATCTTATTTTCTGACAAATATAGTAGAGAAAAAATAATTCACCATAAAACTATTTAATGAATTTTAACTATTAAATATATATCAAGTTATATTTTTGGAGATTTCATCTAGAAATTTTAACTCCGGGATGGTGGGATTCACAGCCCGCGGGGCTAACAAATTACTAAAATACAGTTTTCCACGGTCATATAAATACTACTTTGTTTCGATAAAAAAAAGTCCATAGACGGTCCTGAGGTTTCAACGTTTTTGCGACGTAGTTCTGTAATCTGAAAATGTTATAATTGGTCCTGAGCTTACCTTTTTTTTTCGAAAGAGGCTCGCGTGACATCTCAAAACAAAATTTGATCCGAACCTAGAAACTGCATCGTTTTTGTGGTAAATAGAAACACCACATTAGAAATTTTGCCTAGTTGGTATGTTGACTTGGCACACAAAAAAAATATGATTTTAATCACTTAATTTTGTATTGTGTTTCAAAAATCCATCACTCTTCATCCCTTCCCTGTTTTCCCAACCCCTCGGCATCCATGGCTTATAGTTGCCACTCCACCCCCTCCTCCTCCTTGTCATCTCTCTCTTGGCCTTACAGTTGCCATGACTTCTTTCTCTCTTGGAACCCCTCTCCGTGCATTCCTGACAGTTGGAAAAAATTAAGTTGAATTGGCTGGTTGGAAACAATATACTATTCAGCCTGCCGTCTAACAAAGCCCTCGCCGGAGTAGGAACCACTTCTCGCATTGCTCATTACCATCCTCTTCACATACCCAATTTCTCAATTGGACAAAAAAATATATGCTACTTTATTCTCTAGCAAGCCAACTCATCTAGGGCATAGTTCTTAAAAACGACCCGGAGGTCGACCTAGATTTGGGTCCAACCCCGGGTTGAGTAGTCTGATCGGCTATCTGGTTGGTCGGATTGGATATGTTTTTTCTTCATATTTTAGTATAATTTCCTGAAATATATATAAATATATAGGTAAATAAGTTATGTAGAGTAATATATATATATATGCACAAATTTCTAGTCGAATCGTCTATTTTTTTGTTGATTCAGCCGGTTCGACCAAAAATTGATCGGTCGAACCATATTACATTTTTTAAGATAAAAATGACCCGAAATTAGGTTTAAAATACAGTCCGACCGGTCAAACTTCCGGTCGGACCGCATTTTTTAAAACTATGATCTAGGGAGAGCTATATTTTGGCTCAGCTTTCATGGACATTCAATCGATTCCAAATTCATCCAAGAAAGCCCACTTGAAGCCTGGCCCAAAATATTAAAATCAAGCCCGATCCAGCTCTCTACAGTGTATCCTCGTCCCTTTCTCAGTTTCTCCCATACCATAGGAGTAGAATTAGAATACCGACTGAAAAAATTATTTTTGTATAATGTGGAATTTAAGTATATCGTGTTATCAAAATTTTTTTTTTTTGCAATATCAGCTTGTTATGTACGTGATACTAGCATGTTTCGTATAACGTAATGACTAGTGTATTTTATATTTTTGTATTTTTTTTAAATGAGTGTCATTAAATCGGAACCATCTGGAAAAAAATTTATTAACCCATCCAACCGCTTCTCGCGTAATTTCTTATTTGTAATGAAATTTGAGTGGAATTACTTGATGAAAAAGATAGAAGGACAATTAAATTCTTTGTAGTAATCAATCACGCACACAGGATCGACAAATGGATCGACAACGACATTGTATGTGATAGATCAAAATATCACATGGCACGTTAACTACAACCATACCAATTTTTGATTGGCTCACATTTATACGAAAGGAACATATCATATCTGAACAAACATTGCGGGGACCTCAAAAAAATAATCCATTGAAAACGTGACCGATCAGCCCTATTACTGGTCCAGCATCTATCTCCCTAAAGAAGCAATCAAATCTTATCCTTTTAAAGACCTTTAATAAACGTTTTTTATAATTTAATCATATGTTTTTAATTCGTGATTAAATTGAAAAAGTTAGTTAACCTGTGGCCACTCACTTGCCATGTGAAACTTTTGAAGTTTTTCTTTCTTCATGTCTATCATTTTCCCTAGCTTTCAATGTCAATTTAAATTGGGTGTCACGAGTCTACTCTATGTAATAGAAATTGGATGAAGTTTTCCACCATCTTCGTTACGACTTACGAGGATTAATATTAAAACGAACAGACATAGGGTTGCTGTTAGGCTGGAAAAGGAATAATAGTGCCACAAATAATTAAAATATTATTGGTCCACCCCTCACGAGAAGTTGTTGCCAGATCATTTAATACAATAGGTTGGACTCAGACGCCAGCTTTTTGCTAATCTTAAATATTAGTTGATTTAATTTTTGCAAGGGCCACCAATTTCCCGAAAGGTGCTGCGACCAAATTTTTGGAATAATGATCTGGTAGTATAAGACCATCCGCACCCCTGCCCCTGCTACAGTCCGTGCCCTGGGCGCCAGGTCAGCGTGACCCTGCTCTCAGTTTTTCAGCCCACACCCCTGCCCCTGCTACAGTCCGTGCCCTGGGCGCCACATCAGCTTTTTTTTTTCAGCTCAGCTTTTTAAAATACAGCTAACTGTATCAAACTCGAATATTTTTTCGTGCTTTTTCGAATACGGTAAATTAAAAATTCGAACCACAACCACAAAAATAATTTTACGAAAT
>SOPF01026911.1:0-27444 GCA_012979155.1 Hypericum perforatum
CTCTTTTGAACCAGATACCAATACTGTCCTTTTTCGTTCCCTTTTTGGCTTTGGGTTTGAGGAGGTATTTTAACATCATCTAAATTATAAGTTTCTTTTAATGGAATATAGTTTTCTATTATGTAATATTTAGACATCTTTTATCCAACTAATTCAAATTTTAGTACATAATCACTTTGATAAAATGACAAAAATTAGTCATTAAATATTTAATGGTCATATATTTCAAAATACTTGAACATAGTTCTTTTTAGTTAAATTAAAAGAACTACCTCATGGAAAATATATTTTTTGTAAAATGAGATGAAATTTGTAGATCAATGGAGCGTTGTGGGCGACAACTAAGAACAACAAGTTTTAACTGCTCAACAGTGTAAATAATTTAAGTTTATATTTTATAAATGGACCTGACATTATAAAAATTCCACTTGATAATAGTTATTATAGATGTATCAATGTTTGTTTTATAGCGTAAACACTTTTGTAGCACCAAAACAATGTTCGGAAAGTAAATGGGAGATGTCGGCTTCTTATTTATAGGTAATCGAAGATATTCGATTGGGCCCGCATTGGTACCGTCGGTACGCTATTATGAGAGCTTAAATAGAATCAGAAAAGTAAAAGAGTGTTTCTATCAAATCTATAAGGATTATTTTCACTTTAAAAAATTAAAATTGGTTTCAAGTGAATCATTGACATTATAATATTTTTAGTCGCAAGTGTATGTGAGTTTATTCAGAATAAAAATATTATTTATTCATTATCTTAAATTTTGATTTAAATAAGAAACTTTAATATATTATCTATTTTAAATATATCACACAAAATCAATATTCAGACTACAGTGCAAATTTCGGCATAATAATTTGAAAGCATTTTGTACAAGCATAAATTTTCAGTCAAATATAAAAATGCTAAACTATAAGAATTAGACATTTCTTTGTGGGACCATTATTGCAATCCTCGTTCTCACATAGAAGGGGAAAAATGAAACTCTTAATTCGAGTTTCTAACAAACTCAAAATTTTCAAGTTACCACACTTTGTTCCTTATTTTATATTCCTTTTTACATGATTACCAAACTTTTTAAAGTAATCATAGGAATATTTTTTATTTGTAAAATTTGAACTTAAAGATTTAAGCGAATATAAACATTGAATCAAGTATTATTAGTAAACTTCATTAAATTTCCGCTCCATTCTTATTACGGTTCGTAATTATTACTGTAACAAAAGGAATTCCAATTCAATTATTTGTAAATTAAAATTCAGTCGTGTAACATAAAACTATCATCAATTTAGTAAATTGTCTAGAACGTCAACCTAAAATTTGAAACTTATTTTAAATTTTCTTGCTGAAGATGAAATATCTAGCTGTATGAGCTAGTAGCAAATACGAATGGCAGGTTTCACCGAACGCATTTAAATGGTAACTAAATTCAGCAAATTCGCAACAACCGAGTAGGAGGATTAACTTCCGCACAAAAATTTGATGCCCATAAAAACATTTGTTCCGTTAATATATTACAAAAAAATAATAAAATTTCTGTAAATATTATTTTTTAAAATGATAACTTCTCTTTATTATATAAAAAAATTAGGGTCTCTACATATGATCAAATTTAACTGTTAGCTCTCGGCTATTAGCTGATAGTATTCAACTAATAGCTGATATTCGATTTCAAAAAAGTGTTTGGTAAATTAGTATTGACTATTATTCTTTCATTGTAAAATTACATATAATGTAATTGACTAATAAATTTCATTCTTTAATATATATCCAATAAAATTAATTTTATTTGGTTGAATTTTAACTTGTAATATGTTCTATCTTATTTTTCACACTCCAAATATAATTTCAATACAACTTCTTAGAGACAAATGTCATCTATTAAATATCTCTGTGGACCATGTTGGTCTATCGCAACTTGAAAATTCAGGTAGGTGGTACCTAATTCTCTTATAAGGACCGAGAAATTCTTTTGTTTGAGGATATTTAATATTTATCTCTATATTTCCACCTATAAAAAAGTATCATTCCGCCAGTTAAAAAAGTGTTCATCTTAATTTAATATTTAATATAGTATATTATTTATCTACATGCTTTCGCCAATTAAAAAAGAGCTTCTCTTAATTTAATATTTAATATAGTACATATTATTAAAAAATTACCCTTCTTGATTAGGATTATCTAAATCGAGGGGTATGTTGATAATTTAATATTGTAACAGCCATCAGTTAATGCATCATTCATAAATTATAGCGTCTAGATAAATAACCCTTGGAAGTTATCATCTAATTTTTTTTCCTTCACCAAACACTTCAAAACCAGCTGATAGACGACAACTGATTTCCAACAAGTGAACCAAACACCTATTTAGTCTTGAGTGAGAATCAATGTAACAAAATAATAACTCAACTATCGTTATAACTAATACTTTTTCAAAAGGTTTTAAAGGTAAATATGAGTCCAAATTTTTTCATAAAGTAATATTTTAAAATAATACATATTTTCTACATATCTAATAAATTTAAAAATATTTAAAAATACTATTTTATAAGCATTATTTTTTTTAAGAAAATATCTACATCAAATATAATATTTGAATAATTTAATAAGCCAAGTTTTAGGTAATATGAATATAGAGAAAATATTTTTTTATTTTTATTAATTTATTATTTAAAATTTAAAATCTATTACTTTCAAAGAAAAAAATGTAAACTTTTCTTATATGACAATATCTCCAAAAGGATATTATTCTCTAGTCTTACCAATATCACATTAGAAAAATTTTACTTCAATGGGTTGGATAGTATTTAAAAATATTATTAATTTAACATTTCTTACATGCAAGATGAAGAAAGCATAATGTACTCTTGGGAATTCGTGCTAGTATTTTTTTATGCGATACTAACATTTCTTTCGTGCGATAATGATATGTGTATATTCATACTTTTTTGCGAGAATGATATTTCCTTTATATGATATCAGCCTATGAATTTTTCACTTTCCTCTCATGATTTTTGTGTTTTTGAAAAAAATTCTTGATATATAATTTTTATTTTATAATAATGATAACCTTTTATGCGATATTGGCCTATATATAATTTTTTTTTAATTTTGATTCTATGATTTCTTAATTTTTGCAAATAAAGAACTCTATTTTTATTGTTCAGAAGAATTCATTTCTCAACATCTCTTAAAAAAGTTATTAGGCGGCTAGACTAAATAGGATAAATTTGGCCCAGATTTCACCCTAAATACAAAGTGGTTCAATCAATAGTCAACAATATTGATTACCAAATTTTTAGCTTAAATTGGAATTTTTTTTAGTTGGATCACTTAGCCAATATAAAATGTATTTGTTTTTTGAAAATAATATTTATACATTTTAAAATGATTAAATTATAATTGTTGTGCTTATACCTTATAATTTGTAATAAAATTTGTTAATATTGATAATTATACATTATTTCTAATACTAAATAAAATAATTTATTTAGTTTTTATTTAAAAAAATTCTGATATCATAGGTTGACATTTGAGTCATTTTTTAAACTACGGATAACATTAACGGATGTTATATAAGAGATTGTGGAGAGAATCCCATATTAATAATTACATTCGGCTCTCAAATATTTTAAATTTTAGTATTAGAGACCTTGATTATTACCTGAAACACTATACGTTGTGATAGGAAGAGGAATGTAGAACTCCAAGGCATTATATGGATTCTTTTATAAGTAAACATTTCATAATCACCAAAATATTACCAATAGAAAAATCAAGTCAGGTGTTATATGGAAAGTCTTAGTACCGTGTACAACACTAATGCATGTGTTCTCTTTTCTGATTTCTTCTTCCTCGTGCGCCTCCATTTCAACTGGGAAAACAATATTGTCCTCCTCTATCATATTCTACTTTTAATAGCAGAGAGTCAAATGAAGTGGTGCATAGTTTATTAAAATTTTGGCTGCTGATGCATGCGGTTCGGGTGGTTGGGACCACAAGAGACGTGGAGATCGAACCTCTGTATAAATTACTAAATTGTACGACCGACTGAGTTAATTAATAATAAATTTTGTTTGAGAAAACGATTTCCCTCTGCCATGCACATAATGCCATATATTGAAGTTGCGGTTCTGCCATGTTTCCCCAATCATAAGGTCCCGGGATACTTTCGAATGTCACAAAAGTGGCCAAAGCAGACATTTTCAAACAGGTTTTTTTTCTTTTTACATCTACTATGAACCGACATTAAATAATCTTTACTTTTATCGTTTTGTATTAGCACTTGTCGTTTGTCTCGACGTGCATTTGCTACGTGCCTAAATATTTTCCTTAACTCATTTGTCACGCTCTGAAAACTCGGACGACATAACTATTACACACTGGATTAATTAGTAAGACAAAGAAATTAAAATATTTGAAAAATCATCGTTCTTAAACCATTAAAATTGTTAAATCTAATTAAACTCTCATTGCAATAACATGAAAATTCAATAAGCTATACTTTCTCAAATTTCGTCGAGATATGTTGACTTGCGAGCAAGATAAGAATTAAGAATGAAAAGTTTGATGGTAATCCATAAGAAAAAACCTTTCCCTTAAAAATTGTTCCATCGAGGACCAATACGTATAGGAGGATCTTTTCTCCTTCTCAGTATTTCTTGCTCCTTTCTCCACCAAACTGTAGTTCTTGATTCAAGCTTCAAGGTTGCGTAATTCACCTTTTGCTCCTCCATGAGTTCAGTGTAGTCAAAATACTTCTCTACCGAGTCAAGCCAATTCAAGAATCCTTCTACATCCATGTCCCCATAGAACTTTTTGATGTTCATCTTGAAGGGTCAATCTATTCGCCTCATATAGTCTCCTCCTCTCTCTTCTCCTTGGTGTACCTCTCTTCTTGCACCACGCTTTCCATCTCCACGATCGCGATCCCTAACACCACGACCTCCCCCTCTTACCTCTTGCATATCATCCATTCCATTTTGGTCCTCTACTCCCAGAAGATTATCATGCATCTCCATGGGAGGTTGTTGCACCGCTAGGTTCCTCAGTTGCATGAGAACATCTTGAATTGATGCTTCAAGGTCTGTAAGTCTCCTATTGATGTCCGGATCAGTTACAATATTGCTCGACTTTTTGTGGTGCTTGGTGGATTGAATGAGGCATGAATCAGGTGATTGCAATGCCTTGTGGATCGGCTCATAGATTGGCCTAAAATTTGAATTCGTGTAGGAAAATGGAAGTAAGGAATGGGAAAAAGAAACCAACTTTGATACCACTTGGCATAGCGTGAATGCGTTTGATCAAGTTTATGAATGTTCATGCTTCTAACTCAACTTTCATCAAGTAAGGAGAGGTTGTATTCGAATTGAGATAAGTAGTAAGGGCAAAACATAAAGAAAATGTGGATGAACCATAGGGAAATTCAAACAATCATACGATGATTTGTGATTATTATTCACTACTCTTTATTGACTTCTGACAACATATAAATATGGACAAAGTTCATGGCATGATAATGGGAGGCGTAATTATCCCTAACCCATTCAGATTTCCTCCTCTTTAAACCCTCTTAATTGGCTTTATTCTTGCCTTATTTAATCCATCCGAGTTAGATACAAATCTAATCAATTTTACTAACTTAATAAGCAACAAGGAGATTGATGTAAACCATACACACGTGATTCATACAACCATGCACATGTGATATGCTTTATGCCAAAAAAGTAGTTGGATAATAATAATGGACCTCACCAATTTACTACCTTGCATGTTTACTCTCAAGATGTGTTCCACTCAGTTCTCTCGTGTTTTTACTCAAATATTTGGCTATTATTTTCTTTAATATGCTTACCACTCTTATCTTTTTTCACTCATTAATACTCTTTTAGTTTTTGCTCATCTAGTAATAACTTAGTTTGGTCTTCAAGGGGTCTTGATTAATGAATATTACTCCTTGCATCCAATTTGGCCTGAAATAACTCGTATAATTGCTCTTCAAATTTGATCTTCTTGGATCACAAAATTATATCATCCAATACTTCTAGTCCTACTTGAATTCTGATTTCAACATAATCCTATTTGAATGTTGATTTCTCTTTGGATAAATTATCCTTAGGTCCCTAACTTATACCTTTTATTATAGTAGAGCCCCTCGCTTATTAGAATTTAATTTAGGGTCTTTACTTTTTGAATTAATATTGGTTTTGGGTCCTTGGCTGATGTCAGTGACTTTTTTATCACTAAAATAACTAAAATACCCTTAGATAAGAAAATAAAAAAGGCACATTCTTCAAACCTTTAGACACCACTTCGATGAACATCAACCCAAACTAAGAAATTATAATTTAATTTTTTGCTTTCACTCTCCCTCCTTCTTTAACCTCCTCCTCCTTTCTTTCCTCTCCTTCCACCCCCGTTCCACCTGGCCCCACCTATAGAAAAGAGGTTCTGGCTTGTTGGCGCGAGCGGACCAGAGGTAGTTATTAGGGATCATCTCGGTCCTTTTTTTGAGACATGACCACCAGGCCTTAAGGTGCGTGAACAACTTTATGGCCCCTTATACATGCCCGATTTGCTCGTTAAACATGTGTTGTGCCCAGGTCAAGTTCTCGAACTAATCCCTTCTTCGACTTTATATAATCTCCTACCCTTCACGACCATTTCCTTATGACGAGCCCATGTGATAATGAAAGCAAATATAATTAATTAATTAATAAGCACAACCACATCCCACCGAACTCCAAATTAGAAATACTAACAACTGAATCTCTCAATGGAAATTACAGCAAATCCTAACATCAAAATTGCGTTTAGGGATCGCAAATAAGAAGAGAGCAATCAATTATCATGAATGAAGAAATCGTGGGAGGAGCTGGGGAGAAAGGAAGCTAGTCGGGTGCAAAGTAGTGGATGATGATATGGTGGATGAATTCCTCTAGGTTGTGGAAGAAGACCAATTCTATACAGGGGTATACAAATCATTTCCCATATAAAAAAAGTTTGATTGCTGATGTCATACAGAGACCCCAGACCAATGTTTTGATAAAATGTAGGAACCTTAGACCAAATCCTGATAAGCTAGGGACCTTACCACAAAAGGGCAAAAGCTGGGGACCTGAAAGTAATTTATCATTTATCTTTTCTTTTCTCTCTATTTTTGATGAAAATTTCTGTCATACTTGATCTCTAACTTTCCTTTCTCTTTTCTTTTCATTTTTTTCTTCTTTTTTCCTTTTTTATATATCTTTTTGTCCTACTTGATCTCTAACTATCCTTTCTCTTTTTTTTTTAATTAGAATCACAACCAAGAACACTAAAATTGCAAATCTAAAATAAAAAACAAAGATAATATATGTAAAGATAGAAGGTCTACAGTAGATTCTTGCTCTGATATAAATTAATATGAATCTTGTTGGAGATCTACTGAGAAGCTAGATCTTTTCTATTTTAGAATGTTAGAGATCTTGACCTATCGTTTGCTTCTTGCGCAAGAACTTTGATGTTAGTTAACCTTAATCCATTGCTATAGTGAAGCACGAACCTTGATCCCATGTAAATACGCTACAAACAGATATGGAATTTCTGTTTGATAAGTGAATATCCTAGCTAAGAAATCCAACTAGCAAAAACCAAAAGAAATATTATAATCATGTTGATTTTTTACTAAAGACAATTTACCTTCTTATTGAATTCCAGGTCTCCTTATATAGGGGTTAAAACTGACTTGGATAGACTACAAAGTCAACAAAATAAGTTCTAAAGAGTTCTAAACTTATCAAACTATCTAAATAAAGGCATAAAACAATTATTTATTCTAAAAATTGAAAAACAAAATAATTACCCACTGTTGGATAACTCTCTTTCTTAAAAAATAGCAAACTCCTAAAAAATTAATAAATCACTCCTAAAAGGTCTCTTAGAGATTCACAGACACTAGATGTATAGCATATCCTCTAATGGGTTAGAAAACATGCCTTGAGCCCAAATCTCCTTAAACATCCCATTAAAATCAGATTAAAATTTTCACCAATGGGCTTAGAAAACGTCTATAGCCCAAACCTCCTTAAACATCCCATTAAAATCAGATTAAAATTTCTTAGCCCTTGCTCTTATGACCGACCCAATTAGAATTCGAACTGGAATTATTTTCTCCTTTTGATCTTTAGCACAATATTGGATGTGATCTAATCAGGTATGACACCAATTATTTTTGAAATGGAAATATCCATAACTTTTATTCGAAGATGTTAAGGCTTGAAGACTTCAGAATTAGGTTTAAGAAAGGTGGTGTAGTTGGGAATGATGGCTAGATAGAGATGTTTGATGATAGTCATGCGGTACAATTGATAACATATGAAAAGAGTTATCCCATTACTAATGTGTATGGCGTGGAGAATGCAGATAACCTTACAAGTGTTAAGAAATTGTGTACAAGGTTGGAAGCTATGAATAATGATATTTCAATTCCCCTTAAACAATTGGGTAATCATATAAAAGAAGAGGTTTGGAGTTATAAGAGCAATGTGGATTATGTTATGTTAAGTAGGACTAAAGAAGATTCTTCGGATGATAGTGAAGATGAGAATAAAGAAGATTCAAGTGATGATGATAATGGTGATGAAGTAGATTCAAGTGATGATGATGGAGATGATGATGGTGATGATGGAAATGGTGATATTGACATTGCCAATATAGTGGAAGAATAAGTGCAAGATTCTAGAGATATTGGCATTATCAATCTAGTATCTTTAAATAAAGCATCTAAGGACAATGAAAGAGATGGAACTGAAGATGATCTTGTGATCTTACGAGATGTAGAGTACATGTATGATATAAGACATCATGAAGATAGAGGCAAAGATTATCTTTGGTTTAAAAAGAACGTGTATGAAGATGAAAGGCTATTTTTATGCATTAGTATGAAGTTTATGAACATAAATGTACTTAGGAAAGCTGTGCAAATATAAATACTTCGTAAGAGAACTAATTATATATTTTTGAAATATAATAAAGATAATTATGAGAGTTGTTTGCAAAATAAAGTGTGAATTCATAATGCACACATTGTTGATTAATGAAGAAGGATGTTTGTATATCAAAATTTAAGAACTTGATCACAATTGTCTTCGGTGGTGGAAAAACTACCTAGTGAATTGTATTTATGTTTTTTTAATCAAGGATATAGATTTTTGTGGTATTATTTTATTTAGACCAAATTTAATTAACTATCTTCTAAATACTAGTTACATTGTAGAAATATTTTTGGAGGATATCATAGATAACTTTTTTTTAAACTCCACTCGTTTATCATAGAGGGAAGGGACAATGCCAATCTTATCAATGTTGAAGCAAATTCAAAAAAGCTAATGAAAAAGATACATGTCAATGAAATAATAATAAAAAAGTTCAAGGGAGATTTGTGCCCAAACATTGTTAAGGTATTGGATGTCATAAAGACAGATGCATGCGATTATTTCTTAACACCCTCTGGTGTTGAGAAATATGGGGTTGAATACTATAGATCATTAACAATTGTTGATATTAAAGCCAAGACTTATACATACTAGATATCATAACTAAATAAAATTCTGTGCAAGCATGAAATTGTTTCAATCTATGAAAGTTGCTTGTAGTAGGAGAATTTTGTCGATTGATGTTACACTAAAGAAACTGAATCATAGTTTATTAATATTACATTATTTTACTACCAAGACAAGATGAGTAGCATTTGTGTGAAAATCTGGATAGGCATGCCCCTTGAATAAAGAAGTTATCTAGACAGTTTAAAAAGAAGAGACAAAGAGAACCTGATAAAAAGGTACCTCAGATTAAAATGTCACATGTGGGAAGACATGTGAATTGTGGTAACTACAAGTAGAATATGGTAGCTACAAGCTGAAAGATCATAATAGTTATGGCTGCAAAATTTTAAAGACTAGAGAGACTCTATGACAAAGAAGAAGGAGACTTCTAGAGCTAAATGCAGTCAAGAAAGTACAAGTTAAAACATCAACAAATATGATAAAAAAAGGCTATGAAGGTATATATTTTCAAAAGAAAATTTACTTTACAATTCATATAGTAGCTCAAAGTACCCTGTATAAACTTGTTTTATTTTGAAGAAAAATAGCAAAAAGGTCACAAGTGAGAATGTTGCTAGTTTGGGAAGTAAGCCATCTCACATTTTGCAAGTTAAAAAGCAAGTAGCATCATATGAGAACTTTTTAGGTTATAAACCTGATCCTAATTTATAGAATTTATACATAAATGACCTTATTTTGTTATAGAAAGTGTAAACCATATATTTTGCAAATTGGTAGTTTAGGAAATTTGCAAAAGAAACTTGTTATGGTATGGGAAGAAATGCTCATGTTTTGTTATAGCAAATGTAAGCCATACATTTTAAATTTGCCTCTACGGAAAAATGCAAAAAGATTCAAGTTATTGCTTATTTATTAACTTTTTCAATACCTTTGAAATACAAAGTCGCAAGAGATTCAAACATATTTTTTCAGTAATAATTGAAACACACTTTTTAACAATAATAGAAACATACTTGTTCAAATTACATGGATGTAATATGTAAAACCTAGATTACAAAGATGGATATTACATGCACAAATACAAAATTGTGTCTCCCACACTTCAACTGCGCTTTCGACAAGTTAACAATATGATCTTGCTTTTCTATCTTGGCTATCAACATACAACACTTCTATTCAATTATGCGTAGTTCTAACTCTATAATAATATCGTTCTCCTTGAGTATATTCAGATGAGTTTTCAAATCATCAATATGAGAGGAGAGGTCTAAAATACATCCTTTTTTACTCAATAGACTCCCAAAGTAAAGGCAACAATTCTATTCCCCAATTGCAAGTTGGCGGAGCAACCCACATAAAGAAGTTGCACTTTTTTACCCAAATCGCTAAAACAACCACATTCATAGAATTATCTACCAACGTTTTTTGCTATCTTTGCCATTTTCAAAGGCAACGAGATACCATAATACCAAAACTTAATCTTACAAGTATTGAAATTCATGGATAACAGAGAAGGTGGTTTCTCATTCCTCTACCTCGATGAGGCTGTGCTACTTCGTCCATCAATTTTGTGAAGCTGGATAATCTCATCAAAGTTTTCCTTTTCCCTAATTGTTGTTTTCATATCTCGTCCAAGTTGGGGAAACGCAAAGTTAGGAGTTAGGTTCTCCTCTAGCGTAGATTGGTGAAGTGGGTGGGATTATATAAAGAGAGTTTTTGAGAGAGGTGGAAGAGGGAGAAGTTAAAGAGGAATAAATGGGGTTTAGGTTTTGTGATTTAATCCCTGACTAATTTATAAATTTTTGAGGAGTTAAGTAATCAAACTTGGGAATTGCATATATTTATATAGCGTGTCACATGAACATTTTTATCCTATAACATTTGGCCAAAGTTGTCATTGTCTAGGTGATATTTTATTGTATTATATAAACCTGTATGACCGTTTTGATCATAAGTGTTAATCTAAAACTATAAAATATTAGAGTGTACTTTTCTCTTCAAGTTTAATGTACATGAATATAGTTAGTAACAGAAGAGTGTTATCGCTAGTTGGTGAGTTGAGATGTATATTCTCTCGGCAAAAGAGAGAGCTCGGAACTCCGTTGCAAATATCTTTCATCTCCTTCCAATTTTCTTTCCTTCCTAACGTGAAGATATTTATGAGCAACAAAGAAGAACACACTTTATGGAAGTTAAGAAGAAAGTAGTAGTTATACTAATAATAAATAATAATAATAATGATTCCACGAGGATGGGGTTTCTCGAACCCCAAGCTTCACCTCATCTCGGCAATGGCTTCAATAGGGATCACTAAAAAATAATTCCTACCATGTAGATTGTTTATAGACCATTAGATGATAATTTTGGCTTTAAATTTTAAATTTTTAATATGATAGATTGAGGGTATAATTGCTACTAAACAAATATGCATTTAATTACTAAATTCCTAATAATCTTTGTTTTCCTTATACATTTAAATTTTAAAATAAATTATATTTATTCCTAATCCAACCCCAGTCAATAACATAATCAATGTCATAATCCTTAGAACAGATCCACCACTAGGTACATTATTTAAGAAAACAATTGGGCCAAATCCTAGAGATAGTATTCATGCCTTTGCCATTTGAATTTCGCATTTTATTTTGGAAAAAAATAAAAAAAATAAAAAAATGGGAAATAAGGAGGAGGAGAGGGCGGTAGGACCAAGTGGAAGCAGCGGGGACGGAACTTGGCGTAGTCGTAGTAGACGTATATGAGGCAGTAGAGGAGGGGCTTTGACATTTGGATTCGGGTGGACCTACCAAAGCAGATTGGGTCGAACCGGGTAGAAGCGACCTCTGTCCCTATCCCCCCAAAAGATATCAACGATCTCATCAACATTGTTCCTTCACGTAGTCCATCTCCTCCTCCTCCTCCTCCTCCTCCTCCTCCAAAAGAGCATGATTGGATCGAACTCGAACCAGGTAGAAGCAATCTATAAAAAATCGTAGAGCGGTGGTTTGAAAAGGTGGATGTTATCGACAACGGTAGGATTGGTACCTTAAATTTTATAATTGTTACCTATTTACTTGAATATTGGTACTGGTAGTTGTGACTATTGGTACCTAGTTACATCAGTATTGGTACCAGTGGTTGTGAATATTAGCACACAGTAACAGTAATTGGTACTGATGTACTATACCGTAATATTGATACCGTTGTGCCGTGATATTGATACTACTGGTACTGTGGTACTATAATATTAGTACTGATGTATTATAATATTGTTACCTGCATTACATAATACAAAGTTTATGTACTTGTTGTTTTTGCGGCCAAGTTGTGTGGGATATAAGAAGATGAATAAAAAGGAAAAGAAAAAGGCAATATCAAAATATCTAAGGAAAAAGTCATTAAAAAAATGATGGTTGGTTAGACAGAAAATGATATTTTGACGATGAAATAGGTTTGTCAAATGGTGTGTTGTGATGATGACAGGTATAATATTTTTAGGAATATAAATTTTGAATATTTTGTCAGTTATTAAATTTTTTTACATGATAATATTTGAGTTTCCCTCTTTTATATTTTTCATATTTATGTTTCTTATTTTTTAGGATTGTACTTAAACTACTATACTAATTATACCCTGCTGCTCTCTACTCCCCACTAGATTTGAAGTCCGTCATCTTATCTCCCATTCTCTTCTATCTTCATCTCCGCTCAGGTGGGGCCCTCTCCCGCCATCTCCCTGGCCCACTTTCAACTTCCTACACGAATTCTGAGGTTTCTCTTTCAATTCCGATTTGCAGGATTTGGACCTGGGAAACGCCCGTGGAGGAGGAGGATCGTTCAAGGATCTCGGCCGCCGCGGGATCGTACGGATTTCCCCCCTCTCCCTATTTTTTTTATTAAAAAATATTCAAAACCAAATAAGTTTAGATTCGGAGAATGACAGGAACTTCCCTATTTCTTTTTATAAAAATTATTAAAAATTAAATAACTTTAGATTCGGAGAATAACAGGTAATGAGTGAAGAACTACTAGAAGTGAAGAACCTCGGAGTCTTTGACGCTTTGCTTGCCAGCTTCTCCATGGTCCTCGGTTCGTTGTTGGGAATGGAGTTTGGAATTGTCTACTTGTTGTTTACTTATATGGCTTTACGATTTTTTAATTTAATGTTGACTAATGGATTGGACATGGAAACCTTGATAATCGCTGCTCTTATGGCGATGCGTCATCCCAAATCAATTGTTCTGCGGTGGTTGGTAAGATGCTTGTTCGTTTTACAGCGGACCCACCCCGTGTTCTTCCAGTTGCTGTTTCCTGGTTTGGATATTTCAAAATCAACAGAGCAGCCAGCCTAAACTGAGTCAACTGCTGATTGCCATATCCACATTTTTTTTCCGTAGGTACTTTCGACAGGGTTAGGTAGGATCGTTTCGAATCTAATTTCAAGGAAGCACACGAATAGTGCTGCTACAGGTATGTAACCAATGGCTTATATCTCCTGATGTCTAAGGGACCGGCAATGCAGAATATTAGTGGGTTTGTTTTTTCGGATTTGCTGAATGATTTTTAAAGAAGATGGCATCTCTTGTTAATTTGAAATTCCGAATGACAATAGCCTCTGACCTCCTTTCTTAACTTCCCTTTTGAGATACAAATCCTTAAAAAATGTCACACCCAATATAAAACACAAACAGAGTGAATACTATTAGATTTTTTCCAGAAATGGTACGAGTTAGTTAATAACAATGGCTTATGGCTATGTCACCATTACATTTGGTTTTTTGCCTGTCCATCATACCTTTGTATGCAACACACTGATTCTGGAAACTTTTTTTATGCAGTGCTCTGCATTTATTGGGCAGCGTTTACTTTATATTGCTTGGAGATCAGATTCAAAAGCTTCGCACAAGAAAGAAATGGAAGAAGTATGTTTTCCCAATTAAATCAGTTACTTTCAGTTGATGCGTTCATTTTCTATGTACTACGTTCTGTTAGGTGACTATTTATTTGCCTATCTGAACCTCAAGTCATCTATGGCATGAGAGCCTTGCTGCCTAATTAATGAAATAGAGTGATTTGGAGATTCCTTAATAAGCTTCATGCTGGCAAGCCCTGTACGGCTCCCTTCATTTTGATGTTACTCGAATGGTTCGTAGGGATCTGTGATTTCGCCGTGAAATATAATGAATCGAAGTCTGTCTTGATGGCGTATTTCAGTCAGGCAGGTCTTGGTGGCCTTCCGTGTAACCACTTGGGAGCTTGGATCTTGGAGTTCTCAGCACAAGTTGTCGGAGGGAGTTACTAGGAACATGGATGCGAAACTCTTTGGCTATCAGAGCACGTCTGTAGTTAGCATGGTAATAACATAATAGGGGCGAGCTAGCTGTTTAATGGGTGGTTTCCATTAGCTCTTTGTGCTATTTCTATTCCAGAAAAGGAACAGAAGAATTTATTAAGAAGAAAATGATTCACGTGCCTTCTGTTTCTGTATTTCCACTTTACCGGCTATTCGTCGGCTTAAAGCTTCTTGTGGTGACTTCATGATTTCAAATGGTTCGTTGAACAGAAGTATGATGGCATCGAAGATCTCATAAGGGCCATCGGAGGCTTGTTTTTCCTTGGCATTTCTGTTTCTTCTTATTTGTATCCACCTCTATCACACTCACTCTGTAGGCTTTAACGCTATACATATTTTTTTTTTCTATTTGTATAATCATCATGTGGAATTTATTGTTAAAGCGAACTTCGGCAACAAAAGGTAAAAGAAAATAAAAATCAATGAAGTAATAGTTTTAGATAATAAGATTTAATTAATTAATGTGTTTATTTATCTACACCTACAAAAAATCCATCTACCCAACCAACAGCACACTACCTACACACATATATATACATATATGTATGTTCATATATACATACATACATACATAATGTATACATATACGTACATATATGTACATACATACATGTATGCATATACGTACATACATACATACATACATACATACATATTATATGTATGTATATATGAACATATATATATATACATATATGTACATACATAATATATACATATACTTACATATATACATACAAAAATATATATATATATATATATATGTATGTATGTATGTATGTACATATATACACCCATATATACTGAAGAACGTTAAAATTTGCATTAACCAATATGCTGTTCTGTATCAGCCATAGTGAGTATGATTTTGCACTACTATTATTATTCTGTTACTTTGATTTCCCTACTACTTCTCATTGTGGTTTCTTCGCGGGTTTGGCTTTTTTGCTTTTGCCATCATGGGGCATAGCAATATTAGGCACGAAATTTAGGCTGGAGATGTAACTTCGCCTATGGCCTATGCATCCTCTCCGCCTCGTGAATGTCGGTTTTTAATTGTGTTCTCATTCTCTCCTATCTTTGTAATTATTTGTTACAGACGGTTATATATTTTTTTTTGTTTTGTGTTTCTTCCACACTAACATTAACCGAGACAATGGTAGGATAAATCGACACTGAAAATGTCTACGTGTTGCATGTCTCAAGTCGACCTGGATATTTGCTACATCAAGTTAGTGGTTCTCATTCCAAGCATATCCATAATTGGCTTCCATATTTAAATTGAAGAAAAGGAGACGTTTGGTTCTAAATGGGGAGGAGAATTCACAGTCACATGAGAAGCGATAGCTTGAGATGCACTACTTAAAGTTGGGTGCACGGAGGAGTCCAGTTAAAGAATACGCCACACGTAAAAGCACATGAAAAGAAGAAAATGACTCATATCTAAGTGCGCGATTGGGAGATATGTATCGTTATTGTGACTTACTTAACAAGAGACCCAAAGGTATTGGATCTGATGACAGAGAACTCAACCACAAAGAACATGATGTTCTCCTTGACGAAGAACAAATGTAAATCCTAAGCCATTCAGGTCATTGGAAACTCAAAAGTTCACCTGCCTCGAAAAACCATGAGAGAGTGTTAGTTTTAATTTAACATATTTTGAGTTCGGATTTTAGAAAAATATATTAGTGTTTGATATATTTAAAACTAACACAATAAATATACGAATACTATATAAACCAAATAAGTTATTGCCTCTAGAACATGTCACTTAACATGGTACTTAGGATTATTTTGAATATTTTTGAAAAAAAACATAAAGTAATTTTGGGATTATTTTTGAATATTTTTGACATACTACATATGATTAAAAAAATATATTGTTCTAACGTAGCAAGCGTAAGAATGCTAACTAAGCTTGGGAAACTTTCCGAATTTTTAATTGATGAGCCCATGAAACCAAATGAATTTTTTTTGTGATGAATTTAACTACAAAAGCATATGTAAAAAATGGCAAATTGTGGCCTTTGCCCAGTAATATAATACAACCACGAATAATTTTACTCGTACACAATCGTTTCAACGTCCATATATTAATATAGAGTAATTACAAAAGAACACACCCTTAAAAATGTTATCGGAAAAATAGTTTGTAAATAGAATTTGATGCACTATGAATTTCAACAATTTACCGAAAAAAAATTAACTTTACTACCATTTTATATATTAGTGGTTGGATATGAGTATTTGTCAAGGAGACAAGTATTGCATGGTATTGCTTGTAAAATTAGCTACAGTGGTGGGATCTCCAAACCTACTAAATTAATTGTTGTTTCTTAGGTTCACGTGATTGCCTTATCTTCCTATTAAACTTTTCTATGCTTTCTTTGGACTTCTGCCATTGTGAGAGAGGAAGTGAGGCTCAAGTGATGAAGAATTTGTATGGGACAACAATTTGGTTTAGCGACATAAAGGCTAAGATAATTTGACGAAAATTTAAAATTAGAATTTGGGACTCAAAATAAATTAATATATGGACACGTAATTAGAACAGGACAATCAAATGATCCAATTGAGAAGTTCCACCTAATAACGGACCCCAAAATAAGCCAAATTAGGTAGAACTACTATGCTCTCTGCCTAGTAAGCTAATGAGACCCCACATATAACCTCTCTCTATTCCTGTGACTACCAAACCAACTCATATGCACCTTGATTTCCAATTAGTCAATTACATTAAAAAATATAATACTAACTTGGTTACAAAGCCAAGAACCACCACCCCCATAATTGATAACCAACCCAAAGTCCCCCAACTTTATATTATATATTAGCACCATTGAGATTTTAGTATGTAGCCCTCTCAACCACCTATTCTATTTTTGATCCACTCTATTCACAATTACTCATTTTCTATTTGGGAAAGGAGGCTTCTTCTGGTATTACTTTCTTTCTTCTTGGATGAAGATATGAAAGAAAAGATGGAGAGGTTTTTTATACTTCCTTTCTCAGTTGGCTGCGTCTCTGAGTCCAGTGTGGCTATTTGTGAAGACCAGCCTCCTAAATCCTCAGGAAGAAAGCCAGACAACAATATTATTAGCAACAAGTTACCTCCAATTACAAGAAGTATGTAACCATTTATCCATCCCAACTTCTTTTTCGAGGTTGTCTGAAGTTCGGTTTCGACTTTCTAACAAGGTTACATTGTTTTTGGGTTTGCTTTCTTGAGAAGAAAAAAAAGAGGACGACGACGAGGAAAGCTTATCATCGACCGCAGAGAGTATGAAGAGTATTAGCTCCTTGAAGTTTCTTGCTATTCCAAAGCCAAGCATATCCAAGTTGTTGAAGAGCTTCAAGAACTTTACACAGTTATTTGGTATGACGTTTGCAACAATATTTTCTCTTTTAGGTTCTAATTGATTCCACCATGATTAATTTGTAGTCCTGCACAAATAGTTAATCAAGAACTAATCAGCTGATTTCTTTGAGAATAACTCATTAAATTCCCAATATATTTGGTAGAAACTGCCAATTAGAGTTATCTACTATATTGGCTTGAATATTGTTTGACTTAAATCGATTAGTCATTACTAATGACATGATAGTCCAACACAATATTAATGGTTTTCGACTGATTAACAAATTACTTAAAAATTGTTAGATTATCCATGTGTCAATTTTATCCAATGTCATTACGGAGATATGACACACCTTATACATATTGGTGGATCGGTTTCGACTTTAATTTGCACATAGAACTATATACTATATAGGTGTAATAAACTGCCCCATCCCATTAAATATTCTCCAACATCAACCAAACGCAGTGTATAAAGAAGAAATGGAGGATGAGTTGGAGATGGAGATGGAAATTGGGAACCCGACGGATGTGAAGCACGTTACCCACATAGGACTGGATGGATCAGCGAATACCAACCCAATCCAAGGTTGGGACCATTTATTTGGTCCTCATCGTCATCATCAGTTGATCTCCAGCCTTAGCGATTCGCCGGACGATGACCCGTTGAAGCAATTCGAGCTTTCCATGGCTGCTCAGGCTGCAGGTCAAGGCACCACCCTCGTCCCTAGGCATCACCAATTGAATAACAAGGTATACTAGTGAGTGATCGACGAATGCTCGTGTTTGTGATGGCCACCGTATATAGGTTCTTAGCTGTGTATTTAATATTTTAGAAATCAGGTCACGAGCTTGTTTTTCTCTTCTAATTTGGTGCTTGTATGTAATTTGCGTGGATTTCTCAATTTCAAGATCTAACAAAAAAAACTCGGATTTTGTAATTATGCGGTGATGTGAGGTATTCGTATACAAAATTTTGCTGGGAATTTATCAAGTAGTAAATGTCTCGGCCCATATGAACGTGAAGACGTCAAAACTTCGTAAAATAGTTTGTCGAATTTTCAATGTTAGTGTTGAGAACGTAATGACGTGAAATTTAGTAAAAATAGTTTGTCTAACTTTTAGCTTATGCTATTTTTATGCCGTAAAGCCCTCCTAATTATTCTCGCATGTCTGTGGACCCAAAAGAAAAGGAAAAAGACGGAAAATCACTTTCATTAGGACCACGGAACCTTTTCACATGAAGCGGGCAATTGCAGCCAGCGAACTGATAATTATTGATGTTCCTCAAATTTCTAAACCTATGCCAAGTTCCAATCACCAAAATTTCGTGATTACCTAGAAGGGGCTCAAGATATTTTTCCTTCTTTATATATAATATATGTACATAATATATATTACTCTTAATATGATAAATGATCGTGACATACGTAACCTAATCTAAAATAAAATTTCAACTTTTATTCACATACGATTCTCTAAATTACTGCCCGTAACTGTCACTAACAACTTTTTATTCACATACGGTTCTAGAGTGGTCGGCTAAAATTCCTAACTCACAACTTGGATTCTGTGGGGACTAAAGAGGGTGTGTCCCCATATGGGGACTAGCGTCTTGATCGTTGGATCAAATTTAATTTGAAAATTTTGGGATCTAACGGTGTAAATTGTTCAAGGATAATATTGTCTTTTACCAAAGCTGAAAAATCACGTAGTTAATGTCTCCTTTAATTTTAGCCCCATTACCAACTCCATTATCATAAATATCGCTATTTTTAAGGAACTTAAAATTTAAGCACTTAATTTGTTACAGAGAATTTACTACTGAAATTTAAAAAATTACGGCTACCCTTTCGTCTTCTGCCCGAATCAACCCTCTACCCATGAAGTCATCTATACACCTAATTCTGATTTTGATAATTAATTTTTTCCCTCCCGACACCCACATTTGATATCCACTCCTAACCCTACCTTGCCCATCAATAAACCATTAAATCAGTAAACTAGTAAATTAGTAAACCAGTAAACCAATAAACCAGCAAATCAATAAACCAATAAATCAGTAAATTAATAAATCAATAAATAATAAACTAGCAAATCAATAAACCAGTAACCAATAAACCAGTAAATCAATAAACCAGTAAACCAATAAATAAGTAAATCAATAAATTAATAAACTATTAAACAAATAAACCAGTTAATCAATAAACTAATAAACCAATAAATCAGTGATAGAAAGAACAAATTGGTAACATGGAACAAGTTCGGATTAATAACTAATTAGGTGGAAGGTTATTAATTGCTAATTAGTTGGGAGGTTACTAATTGCTAATTAGGTGGGAGGTTAATTAATTGGAAAAATAAATCAATTAATTTAAAATAGCATAGAGAAAGAAATCAATGAGATTTTACCAAATCACCATTTTTTATTAATTTCCTTCCTTTAATAATTTCTTTCCTTTAGTCCCCATATGGGGACTAATAACTACTCCCCACCAAATCCACTTCCCAACTTTTTTCCTACAGAATGAAACAGTTGAGACAATCAAGAGTTCATTTATACTGAATCAGTATTTTAGAGTGGTCGGCTGAAATTCCTAATAGCCGATTTCAAAGTGAATAATTATCGATATAATTATGATTAGAGAGTTGCTTGTTCTAGTTATTACCTAATTTCAACACGTTTTGGTGCACATAACATGTTATTCTATATTTGATATTACAATAAATTGAATATTTTCGGCACCGTGTTTTAAAGGGAGAACGGTTGTGTGTTGAATAACTTTTTTCCGAATCATACATATAATTTTTCTAGCAAAATTAAAAAAAATGGGATTAAAGTAAAAAAATCTAAATGAGTTATCACATGAAGAAAATGACATTCTCATAAAAATAAAAAATATATTAAAATATAAATGGTTGGCCTAAGATATTTTAAAGTTTCTATACTTTGGTTAATCCGGGGTACCTAAGTGTCTACACCTCTTAATTAGCTCATGGTACCTTAGGGTCTCTACCCCGTAGTTATCCCACGATACCTAAGAGTCTCTACTTCTCGGTTCATCCATGATATCTAATCATCTTTATTCATTAGTTGGTTTGGGTATCTGAGGGTCTCCACTTCTTGATTAGCCTAGGTACCTCAGATTTTCCATCCCTTAATTACTAAAGTCTCTCTACTCCTTCGTTGGTTCATGATATTTTATGGTCTTCACCTTTTGGTTGACTTAGGGTATCTTAGAGTCTCTACCCCTTGATTTGCTTGGCATATCTTAGGGTCTCTACCTCTTAGTTCGCTCGGGGTACTTAAGGGTCTCCATCCTTTGGTTAGTCTGGAGTATCTAAAAACCTTTACCTCTTGGTTATTCTAGGGTACCATAGGGTCTCCACCTCTGTGATACCCCATATATGTACTGTGTGAAAAGTTTAGGTGATTTGATTATTAATATCCATACTAACAAGGTGCACCTTCTTTTTGGGCACACATCCTGAAAGAACTCCAAGGTAAAATACATTTGGCCGAGGGTAAGATCACGATGGGTGACCTTCTGGGAAGTTTCCTAGAGTGCGTGCAAGTGAGGACAAAGATCATAAAGGGTGAACTCTGTGACGGTTGACATGCCTAATTTCTGGGGCATGACAACCTCTTAGTTGGCATGAGGTACCATATGGTCTCTACACTTAGGTTGGCCTCGAATATCTAGGTTCTCAATACTTTAGTTGATTTTGGATACTTGGTCCTTCAAGATCATGAAGGGCTTAGAGTACCTGGGGTCCTAACACTGTAAGTGACTTTAGACACCTAGGGTCTGAACACCTTAAGTGGTCTTGGGTACCAAGGGTCATATTAGCTTTAGAAGCTTTTGATACTTAGGGTCACAACATCTTAGTTGGCTTGAGGTACCTAGGATCTCAACACCATAGATGGCTTTAGATGCTTGAAGTTGTAGTCACTCAACTCAGGGTTCTTGCGGTTATATTACCCATTGGTATTTGGTATTTGAGGCTGTATATGCTTGTACTAATTGGAATCTAATCAATCATGCCAGTTCAACTAGTAATATAATTTGGCTTCTTTTTAGGCTGATAACTTAGTGACTCTCTAAACCTGGATAAACTTAAGTTTTTAGGTCACAAACAAGATAAATTTTAACTCTTAAAATGTCAAATTGGGCAAGGATATACATTGAACCCTCCAAGTTAGGCGAGATTATAGGAGGAGATAGGCTTCAAAGTCTCTAAACCCAATTTGGATAAGGAAACCAGTGTAAAGATGAGCACTAAGAATTTTGAAACTTCTGGGGTAGGAAGAGAAGATAAGTTTCATGGTCTTCCAACTTGACTTAGATAAGGATTAGCAAGGTTGGGGATGAACATTAAAGAGTTTGATCCTGACTCTAATTCGATTAAGGATGGGTTTACTTCAACTATATAAACAGAGCTTAGGACAAGCAAAGACATCTACCACACAATCACAAATATCTTTATCAAATTTTTATTTTCACCTTAATTCATAGGCCAAGTAATAAAGCATGGTCAGTAAGTTGAGTAGTAAAACCTAATTAGTTAGCCAAGCAGTATAGTCTGGTTTAGTAGTTAGTAAGGTAGTAGAGCTTGATTTATTATGATAGTGATAATGATCATGGTCTGATTTAGACTACCTTGATTATATATATAATTGAGCTAATCTTGAGATGAGTCTCCAAAAGGTTAGGATCATCCTTAATACTCTCGTTGCTTTTTCCTACAATATTATTTTTCGCATGCTCAGTGTGATTACAGGATTGTCTAAAAAAGGAGGCAAAACTATTCTATGAAGGTAACTAAGAGAAAAGATAACATACCACCTGCTTTCCAAAAAGTTAAGAATTCTCACCAACATGGCACCCTCTAGGAAGTGGGTTATCCCTCGTCATGCAAAAATTGGGTATTGGGAGGAATATTACTTTTAACATGGCTCTTTTCAGGGAGTCAGATAATACAGCTCCTTTTAAAAAGCTGGCCCATTTGTATCAATCCAAAGAGCTAGTTGATCTAATCTTTACCAATTAGCTGATAATTGAAAATGTTAGTGCCATAGGAGGACGAAATTCTCTAGCCTTACTATAGTGAATGATAGAGCAAGTGATCACAAAAATAAGACCAAGGTTGCCTAAATAGATCAAATAGTGATAGAGAGTAAAGCTATGGTTGTCCGAGAAAATCAAAAATATAGTGAGGCATATTGATAGGTTCACAGTCTTGCTCAAGTCAATAAGATTCGAGGCCAAGTTGAAGAGGTTGAATAGGTAGTTAAAGAGAGTCACTATCAAGTCCAAGGCTTTTAAACAAAGACAAAACTTTGAAGAGATTACCAAATAAGGACAAAGATGTATGTATACTACTTCCTATAAATTTCACCTTTGATTAGGTCCAAGGAATCTTAGGAATAACCGGTGGGGATCTATCTGCTAGAATGCTCAGTTATCATTCACCTCAATTATCCTTTCTTTAGGGAATCCAAAAAATGAATAATGTTGAACACTATTAGACTATTGAGGCAAGAGGTAACAATGACCAAATTATCCCCTCTTCTATAAGGGTACCTATTGATATGATTCAACTATTAAATTTGATCATATAGAGAGTAAGCGATATTAGAAATATTGGGGAAATGATCTGATTATCAAAGAGATGGTGACCGAGCTCACCAAAGGTAACTCTTACAAGTACAAAAATTTAATTCAAAAAAATATGTCAAAATCGAATGAGTTCACTCAATAGGGTACCTAACTTAACCAGCCAAGAGACCTCAAAAAGGTCAAAAACAAAGCATTCATTGAATATGACAAAAATCAAAGAGATCTTTTATAACCTCTTTGGGAATGGTTAGATCATCCTACCTAAATCTCATAAGATATCAGACAAAAAGGAGTTGAAGGTGATGGGATTTTATAAATGACATGCAAGTAAACTACATGATACAACTAATTGTGTGTAATATTTTGTAACTAGATATAATATGTCATAAAAGATAGATGGTTGAATAAGCTATAAAAGATGAAAGGACAAAGAAGTAGTAAGCAAAATCGAAGTGAGTCACTTCTAAAGACTTAAGGGATGCAGTTTAGAAATAAGAGAATGAAAATATGGGGATACCCCAGGAGGAAAGAATTAAGAGATCTAAGAGATATACTTGAAAGATGCAGAATCCCAAGAGATCAGATGAATGGACAAAAAGAGGAAGAGCCTCTTAGAGACCCAAAGGAGATGTTTAGATATAAACTTTCTCAAAGCACCCAAGGACTACCATACCCAGAGAGGACAAGGAATTTTCTAAGATCTAAGAGATACACTTAAGGGACAAAAGTAGATGTCAAATTGATTTACATCCCAAGTCACCTGTACACGTATATCAAGGGTAGTAGAGAGTAAATAGAAAGTTCAACCCCCACATCAAAGTTGATTATTAAGAAAGTATAAGTACAAGGCCAAGCATCTTCAACTGACTAGGTGAGAAGAGACCTACGCTATAACCATTCATGAGGTCCTAACAAATTCACAAAAGCAACACCTTGTGAGAAAGTCCTACCACAAAGGTAGATCACGAAGGACTTTGAAAGGTTTCTAGATAAACATAGGCCTCGACTTAAGAAGTAAGAAGGTATTCTAACTCTATCGATGGTATAATACAATTAAACCTCTAACAAGACCAATAAATCAAAGATGACGTCCAAAATAATGATAAGGGCAAGGCACCAAAATTTGATGGTGAATAACAGCAAGGAAATAATATGATAAGGGCAAGTCTCTTATAGTAGAAAATTGACACTAACTTAAGAAAGAAGCTAAACATGAAGAAGTGAATATCTAAAGTCAAGATTGAAGATCACCCCAAAGATGACTCAACTAAAGAGCCACTAATCAATATAAAGTGAGTGTAGGTAGTTGTAAAATCGGGAAGTTATATATTAAAAGTTGAGAATTTTGAGAAGTTAAGATTACATACCTTCTCTGAATAAGACAAGGAAAACAAGATAAGTTTGTTCAGCCTAGACAAGGAATACAAGCAAAAATTATATGTTACTTCAATAAAGAAGAACAATACTTAGAGACCAATATGGTCTTTACCTTACCAGCTAAATTTGGGCAAAAAAGGAAAATCTAGCTACCTTGATCAATGTATGACCAAGGAGTACTTTATGAAAATAGAGATAGGTAATAATGCATTAGCAATTCCCATAGTAGAAGAGTACAGTGACACCATCACGATAGCAAAATGAGAAGTTTTCCAACTGACATGTTGATGATCAACTTTGCTAATACGACAACTCACCCATTAGGAGTATTCTTTACTAAGATCACGTTAGATCTTGTGACTGATGAGGTCTCATTCTATATTGTTAAAGCAAATACATCTTACAATGGCCTATTTGAGAGGGATTGGATCCATTGAAGCTAAATCATCATATTGTCTCTTCACTAAATCTTGATCTAATGGACACCTAAAGGAAAGGTGGAGATCGTTGCTGCTGATGAAGACCTATTTTAAGTAGCTGCAAACTGTGTGGAAGCAATCTTTTATGATAATTTTATCGTTCTAGTATAAGGCCAAGAGTTTTCAATTGAAGATCAAGATAGAAACAGATAGAATCATAAATGTTGTCTTCATTAGAAAGGCTAATCATGTAGAGTGATTATCTTACATTATGTTCGTGATCAAGAAAAATGGTAAGATCTTGGCGAGTATTGACTTTTATAATTTAAATACTACGATAGCTAAAGATGAATATAATATGACTATTGCCAATACAGTAGTTAATACCGTAGTTGGACACAAAGTATTGAGCTTTATGGATGGTCACTTGGGTTGCAACCAAATTTATCTTGCTTAAGAATATATTTGTAAATGATGTCAGCTATCCAAGGTTTATAAGAATCTTTGAATAAATTATTATACCCTTCAAATTTAATTACGCTGGTACCATGTATCAAAAGGGAATGCATCTAATATTTTCTAACTTTATTGGTCAATTTATGGAGGTATGCATAGATGATGTTATGGTTAAATCCCATGATTATAAAAAGTACATAGACCATTTGAAGATGTCATTTGAAAGGATGCAAAAACACCAGCTTAAGATGAACCCTTTGGAGTGTATTTTTGGCATCTCAAGAGGAAACTTCTTAGCTTCCTTATTCATAAATAAGGGATTGAAATAGATGAGAACAAAGTTCAGCAATCCAACAAGCCGAACCCTCTCAAAATATAAAAAAGAGCTATAATGCTTCCTTAACCAAATTAATTTCTTAAACTAGTTCATATCTAACATGGTGGGTTAGATACATTCATTCTCCAATCTACTTAAATTAAAATGTGGTGAGTATATATAGGAAGAGAAGCACAACAAGCCATTAATGAGTTGAAAGGGTATCTATTATCTCTTCCTATAGTCTCTCACCCATTAGCCCAATGACTATTATTCAACACATCTTGACCATCCAAGAGTCTATAAGATACTTGCTTGCCCAAAAGAATAAAGAGAGAAGGGAACAAGTGATTTATTATGTGAGTCAATCTCTACTATGCATAAAGACAAGGTACTTTTTAATAGAGAAGTTATTTTTATGCATCTTCTTTGCATGTAGGAAGATGAGATAATACATTCTCCTTACGAAAGTTAAGGTAATCATCCAGATCGATATCATTAAGCACTTACTCATTGACCAATCATGAGAGAAAGAGTTGGTATATGTGTATTGGTATTAGTTGAGTTCAATCTCACCTTTGTCCCTCAATTGGTTATGAAGGGTCAGGCTCTTACTAACTTTCAAGTAGATAACACATATATAGATGTGTACACTAGTATTATGGTAGATTTTGGGTTAGTTATATTATTAAAAAATGTATAAGAATGTAAAGAAGACTAGAGACAGATCTGGGACTAGAATAGTCATCCTAATATTAGTCTAATAAGAGATAAAATAAATAGCTACTCAGCACAAGAATGCTAAAACAACTTGGTCAACCCAAGATTATCCAACAGAAAGAGGGAGAAAAGAGTTACCGATTATGGGGGGGAAAAGATAAATGGGATTTGTTATTATGTTGAGTGATGACTTTCTCCTCCATGATGTCCTCTTTATATAGCATCCTCTGAACCTAGTTCCTAGCATCTAATTCAAAAATTCGTGATTAC